>JANBPO010003204.1:0-42427 GCA_024336825.1 Amorphophallus titanum
CGGTCCCTAATACGGACTCTCCGTATTGGGCCCTTGGCCTCCCAGCTCTACAATTGGGTCTTTACCCGTACAATCCAACAATGCCAACTCCCAGCATAGGTTTTCCTCTTTGGGACATGGCCACCTCAACACCCAAGACGGGCTCCTGGCCCTGGGTCTCAGCACTAGCAACACCCAAGACGGGCTTCCCAGCCTTGGGTCACAGCTCCAGCAACACCCAAGACGGGCTCCCAGCCTTGGGTCTCTACTCCAGCAACACCCAAGACAGGCTTCCCAGCCCTGGGTCTCCGCTCCAGCAACACCCAAGATGGGCTTCCCAGCCCTAGGTCTTAGCTCCAGCAACACCCAAGGCGGACTTTCCCGCTTTGGGTCTCAGTTCCAGCAACACCCGAGATGGGCTTCTAGCCTCGGGGACCAGCTCCAGTAACACCCATGACGGGCTCCCAGCCCTGGGTTCCAGCTTCACCATCACCAGAGATGGGCTTCTAGTCTCAGGTCCCAGCTCTATTAACACCCGAGGTGGGCTTCCATCCCTGGGTCTCAGCTAGATTAACACCCAAGATGGGTGCCCCGCCTTGGGTCCCAGAATTTTGGCATCACCAACACCCGAAAAGGGTATCTTGCTTTAAGATCTAGCCTCGACAACATTCAAGAATGATGTTCAGCCTCGGGTTCCAGCTACATCAACACTCAAAACGGGCGACCAGCCCCGGGGTCCAGCTACAACAACACCCAAAACGAGCCTCCAGCCTTGGGTCCCAATTTCATCAACACCCAAGACTGGCATTCAGCCCTGGGTCCCAGCACCACCAGCACTCAAGATGGGCTTCTAGCCCTGGATCCTAGCATTGTCAAGCATTCAGCTTGGGTTCCAGTCCCAGACCCCAGCTTCATCAGCTCCCAGTCCATGCTTTTCTACCTCAGGTACTAGCCTCATCAATACCCAGTACGGGCGTCAAATCCAGGGCCACCATCCCTCTGGTTACCACTATGTTAGCCCCAGCTCGGGCATCGAGCTCCCAAGCTCTGGCTACACTGACGCTCACCAGAAGCGCCATGCTCTAGACAACCCCAGACCGGGTTCATTCGGTTCACCACATTGGTGTTGAGTCAACTTTGACCCTGCAAAAGAAAAAGAAAGGGGTGTCATAGTGGCTACAAAAATGAGTGGCCTACCACCGCCTCCCCTGCCTCCAGAAGATAAGGAGAGACTTAAAGGAGTCAATGTACCACTATCGCACCGGGGGCAACCACCCCGATCTAATATCCAGCCTCCCAAGCCCAAGCAAAGGGGGCAACTCCAAGAAGGAGCGTTGGTCCTCCCTCTAATGAATATGGGTCATTAGAAAAGAACCCCAAACCATTTGGGGGTCATGAGTCAAGGGATCCCTCCACTCACTAGAATGGCGCCAAGCTTAAAAGCCATCAGAGTGGTTGTCGGCTCAAGATCTTACTATCCAGTGAAGCATCCGTCATGGTGGAGTTCAATCCTTGACGGACTAGGGGCACCAGTTCATCCTTAAGAGCACCTCATGAAGGGAAAGGGGTAATGTGAATTATCAATAACACTGTAAAGGTATTTGCGTGCTACCCCACCGACCCCTTCCGAGTCTTCGGGCTCGTGGGAGGCGGGCCGAGATTCGAGTCGCGCCGGTTCCTTTCCGGTACTCGGATCCCAGGTCGTCACACCCTCTCTCTCTCTCTTCTTCTCTCTTCACACAGACGGCGGTGGGTGGATGTGTAGGCTCTTCTTCTCTTCTTCTTCTTCCCTTCGCACGGGCGGTGGTGGTCGGAGTGGTAGTCTCTCCTACTCTCTTATTCTCTTCTTCTCTTCTTTCTTCTTCCTCATTCCGCCTATCTCCAGAGCCAGCCCGCGAGAGAGCTTCTCTGTCCGTCTCCCTCGCAGCGGAGAGGGGTTTTTAGAACCCTCGGCGGCGGGAGTGTTCGAGGGTGGGAAGCGCCCGATGGAGACGGCCATTAAATGAGGATTTGACTTCTCTCGTCCTCGGTGGTAGGGGGAATAGCCTGCGTGCCTTCCTCCCTGGGCAACACCTCAGCCAGATCGCTGCGCGCCAAGAATCGTAGGGGATGGGCATCACGTTCGTTCTGCTGGATGAGCCGGGTGGCAAATTATGCCGCTAAGTGGCCAGAAGCCTGTGCCGCTGGAAGACCCCAGAAGTGTGCCGAGGAGGGGCTGGCAACGCGTGCCGTTGAAGGGCCAATAGGGCGTACCGTTGGATGGGTCTACCGGGCGTGCCGTCAAAGGACCTATAGTCTTTGAGGGTGTACCGTTGAAGACGCCTGGGGGGGTGCCGGTAGGGGCAGTCGGCGGTGTGCCTGTGGAGGGCTGTGTCGGGTGAGAGCTACCCCGGGTTGTGCCGCTGGGGGTGCAATTTAGGCGCGTCGACCAAAGGCACCAAAGGCATATTTGGGGGCGTGCTGGGTAAAGCACCCTGAGGGCGCGTCACTGAAGGGCCCAGATAGTGTGCCGTGGAAAGGGCAAAGTGAGCGTGCCGCTGAAGGCCCCTGAGGGCGTACTGCTGGGGGGGCTAGCCTGGAGGATTCGAGGGCGTGTCACTAGAGGGCCTACAGGGTATGCCGCTGAGGGGCTAACAGGGAGTGTGCCGCTAAGAAGCACCACGGGGGTGTACCGTTGAGCGGGCGCCAGGGGGTGTGCCGCTAAGAAGCACCAGGGGGGTGTGCCGTTGAGCAGGTGCCAGGGGGGTGTGCCGTTGAGTGCTTCATAAGGCGTGCCGCTGAGGTGCCATCTCAGGTGTGCCGCTGGAGGCTTCATAAGGCGTGCCGCTGAGGGGGCCATCTCAGGTGTGCCGCTGGGGAGCACGAAGGGCTTCTTTTCATCTTCTCTTCTTTATTATCCTGCACGTAAATACGGGGTGAGAATTTTTAGTGTCCACAAATGTCCCCCACCTGCAGGCGATGCACGCGAGGGATGAGAGAGCGGGGGCCTACGGGTGCAGCCCAACTAAGAGATTCATCAACATGATGAGGAGAGCAGGTCCGTGGACCGAAGTTAAGGGTCAAGAAATCAGGCCACATGGGCCAAAACTCGGGAAGCAAGTTATGAAAGCCGAAGTTATTGGAAAGCGGGCTATGAAAATCGAGGTTGTATAAGGCGAACCACGAGGGCGGAGAGAAGGGTTTGTTGATTCGATGACCTGAACAGGCGGTCCAAATCGAAGGCATTGAAATCTAACATTGCATCAAGACTACATGGGAGCCCACCAATCTTCTCAGAGGAATGTGAAATACAATTAAAATCCCCTCCAATAGCCCAGGGAACAGTCACAGAAAAAGCAAAGGAGCTAAGATCAGCAAATAGATCTCGTCTAGTGTCTCTAGAGCATGAGGCATAGACACAGGTAAAATATTTAGAGTATGTCATCCTTTCCATATACCCCAGAGTAATATACTGCGCAGAGGAAGCAACCACCGAGAGAGGCATAGAGGCATGCCAGAACACCCATATCTTAGAGTTGTCCCCATCATTACCTGTATACTTATCCTTACGAAGGAGCCTGGCCACAGAAGACGCTTTGGAAAAGTAAATCTTCGATTCACTAATAGCCACAATCATCGGGCGGAGCTTCATAACATGCCTACGAAGAGATCTCCTTGAAGCCCCATTACCAACTCCCCTAATATTCCATATGAAAGTAGATTCCATCATCATTGTTGGGTTGAGCGTGCACCCCCATCTGCCGATCGAGCCCGAGCTCTGGTAATCACCCCTCCCAAACCTGTAACCTCCAGGGATCCGTGATGTAGGACATGGTGCGGCATGAGACTATTGTCAGTAGCCGCATGTGTGGCAGTCTCCATACCAAGTTTTCCAGTTGATGGTATAACATCAGACGTGACCCGATCACCATTCGTTGTCATGGCCTTTATGGTACTATTCCTCGATAAAATATCATCCGGCATACTATGAGGAACCACAAGTGGCATAGCCTTCTCAGCTGCAACAGTGTCTTGCAATGACGTGGGTGGGGGAAAGATACCTGCCTACATGGGCCTAGATAACCCCTCTTGCACTCCCAGATCCTCCGTTGTAGTACCCTTGAGCCTCTCATCCGATTGGACAGCAACAATTGCCATAGCAGGATCTTCTGCTAGAGCACCGCCAGAAGAACTAGCTACGTGCACCGACCGAAGAGCTAAGAAGCTCCCACCCGTCTTAGGCGGCTGAGGATCCAGACTCCTTGGTGAAGAAGAGCCATAGTCAATCACAACCTCCTCCCCCCGAACCTGGTGAGGGGGAACTCTAGAAATAATAGGCTCCGTCTCCTTACCCTTAATGACAGGAATCCAAGTACCATCAGGAGTACGTTTCCTCGGTGCCTTAGGATTCATTCTGGAGTCCGCTTTATTAATAGATCTGTAGGTTTCTAGATTATGTCCTAGCCGCTTACATGCAGTGCAATATAGCGGAACATTGATGTATTTAATATCTTGCCAAAACCCACCATAATCAGGACCCATGCCAATCTAGAGTTGATCAGGGTGGCTTTTAAGGAGATCCAACTCAACACAAACCCTAGCTGCCTTGGTGTTGATTAAAAGCTCTGACGCATGCGCCACCTGAAGAACTGGGCCAACATTGGCAGCGATGGACATTAAGAATTTCCTTTGATACAGGTTAACAGGAAAGATGGGGAACTCAATCCAGACGGGGCAAACTGAAGGCTCCTCCTCCAGCCGGAACAACGGTGACCACTTAAAAAATCGGAACAGCTTCCCTTGAACAAGCAAAGCTTCACGTAGTAGAACACGTAAATAATCCTTGCTCTTGTGGGACTTGTATAATGGTGGCTGTTATTGTAAATCTGGACTAGTTTATATAAATATCACTCTGATATTTCAAATTACTTTCACACTATTTTAATTAATCGTTGCAAAAATTAACATTGCACGCCTACGAATTTCAATTTCTAATGTAATCCCTCGACAAACCCCACTAACCTTTCGGGGGCCTCATCAACCTCCTGGGTGACGTCCCCAGTTCTTGGTAGCGGTAGTCCGATACTTGTATCGGATTATCGGTACCCTGAGCTCTGGGTCGTTACACCTACTGTTGCTCCTTCGCACCATTTTGACTTCTTACTCGTTTCCCACAGATGGTGCCAGATGAAGATGTGAGATCTCGTACGAAACTGTGAACTGTCAGAGTTAAGAGAATCATGGGTCGTAGTCACCTCATAATAGAATTCTACAAAAAGAAAGAAGCGATCAAGAGGTCCGAGATTATTATCTCGAGAAAAACTCTCTAATATTTAAGTCAGCAAAAAAGAAAGAACATGGAATATGATTCTCGACGTTGTGTCCCTCTTCTTGCAGGCTTTGTGTCATAGGAACACCCATTTAAAAATTCAGATCATCTGCTGCTCTTCAACTCGGACAGTATGGGCATTACTCTCCCGGATGGATCTCGGAGTTAAATTAAAAACTGCAACCCCTCGTCATTCATACACGTCTCGGCAATCAGAATCTGAAATCTCACTTTCTAAGGGCGCGTTTGGTAACGCATCCGTTGATACAAAAAAATTGAAAATCCACAGTTTCGTGCAATGTACAACATGTCAGAGATTTTTTAAAAATTTTGGAATCCCATTTGGGTGGGGTGAGTCCATTTCAGATGAAATGAGAATATTTTAGATGTGAATAATTTAGTTACTTTTTTACCCTTTGTTTACATATTTTTTACCCCTCATTTAACTACTTTATGAATAATATTTTAAGAATGCTACGATGCTTTATTGTAGTAACAAGCGCGGGTTTGAGAGAGGGTGAACAATAACCACGTGAACAGTCAACACATTACTGTTCATCTTCTCCGCGGCGCTGCAACGCACAGGCGACAACGACGGCAGCACTGGCAAGGGGACAACGATGAAAACAACATCGACGCTCGTGACGGGTGGACATTTGTCGACGGCGCCTATCTTGAGAAAGACGATAACAAGTGTGAGAGAGGCAGAAGAGATGACATTGAAATCAGGGGATACGTCCATAACAGTCGAAGATGGGGTGGGGTCAGAATGAGATTTTCACCATTGGGAAGCCACAGAAGCAATTGAGAAGCTGCCCGAGAGAAGCTTCTGCAGATTTTGCCTCTCACACGGTGAAATGTCCATATCTCTCCTGTCAAAAATTCCAGCCGACATAAAAGCCCAAGTGAAGTGGCTAGTTTGAAAACACCGGTGAGACTGTCAAGGATTCCAATGATTGGAATTCCTTCTCACCGCGTTATCAAACGCTGCCTAAGACCCTGTCCTCCAGCCCATCATTGGCACAAGTTATCCTAACTTATCGCCAAGGAAAGAAATTTGCAGACCTGGTAAATGAGTCAGCGGCTTGTTGAAATCAATCACCCCTTTTTTTCGTCCTTAACCCGGGGTTTGACCCAAGGGTTGATCTTCCTTTGTTCTTAGATGGTCTAATGATTGTCTAGAACCTAAAACCTTGTTCAAAAGCTATCTAATGAATCATGAAAGTTAATGAATGTACCATTATGCTGCCAGATTCCTCCCATTGCATTACCTTATCTTGAACTCATTCCTTGAACTCTCATATTTCATATTTGTTACATTCTCACCTCGATATTGTTATCATGAAACTTGTTATTGAACTTTACATTATTGGCCATATTTATTGTCATATCTCGTGGAAGTTGCTTCATTTATAACTTGAAGATGCAAGAGTGGACACAGACATTATCCAAGGGCTCGATGCTAGCCCCCTTAGCAGATAGCCCGAAATATACTATAAATCATGGGGTATGATGAACACTGGCATCGCATTACGTTGGGAGTACTTTTTTTATAAATAAGTGAAAATCACGAGGCCATCTTGTGAATTTACATGCTTGTTAGTACATTCTTGTTAAATGGCTTTCTAGTACATAGCATATCTAGTTATGGAAGTGCATTCTCATTCGTGAAAGGCCAAGTTACATTCATGTTATATTCGTTCTTGATCTTGCTCTCATCCTACATGAACTCTCATATCTTTTACATCTTGATACCTGTGTTATTATTTTGGCTTTTATCGTATGATTTACCGCATTTCTTTTACCTTCTATTCTAAAGCTAAAATATTAATATTTAAACTATGCCTTCATGCTGTTACAAAGATACCTACTGGGAAAGATGTGGAAGTCAGGAGCACCGCATGCCGGATTGCCCCCTCATGAAGGTTCAATCTTCCAGGGGTGGACGCAAGGTATAGGCTCGTCTTAACGCTGTTCTGGATGATGATGAAGCACATAAGGATGATTGGCTAATGGAAGGTACCATTCAAATCTATTCAAATCCTGCATTCGTGTTATTTGATGCTGATACTTCTCATTCCTTTATATCTACTACTTTTGTAAAAATCTTGCCAGTTTCGCCTGTTCCACTACCTTCGGACCTAGCGATCACAACACCCTTAGGTCCTAGAACTAAGCTTACCACTCACTACCCAAATCGTAAAGTAACAATAGAGGGTCATAATCTTCCCACAAACCTCATATGCCTTGACATAGAAAACTATGATGCTATTCTAGGGGTAGATTGGCTTATTGATCATTACACTAACATTAATTGTTGCAATAGGAGGATTTCCTTCCATAAATCAAATCTCCCAAGATTTTTCTTTTTGGGAATCAAATATAGGAAACATTATGCTCTCATTTCTTTTTTTCACACCTGCAAGCTCATCTCGCAAGGTTGTGAAGCCTTCGTTGCTTCCGTGACCCTTACTAAGTCCAGGGAAGTCATCTTAGAGGATATCCCCATTGTAAATGAGTTTTCTGATATCTTCCCATCCGACCTACCTGGTTTACCACCCAAAAGGGAAGTCAATTTCTCCATTGAACTCATTCCTGGAGTAGCACCTATTTCAATAGCTCCCTACAGGATGTCCCCTACGGAACTCAAATAATTAAAGAAGCAACTTCAGGTGTTATTACACAACGGCTTCATTCGACATACTATATCCCCAAGAGGATGCGCCTGGCAGTCGCGGACGTGCATTAAAGGAATTTTTGTTATTCCATCAGCCGACCTTTGAAGGCCAGACCGATCCGGATGCCGTCAGAATATGGTTGGATGCCACCGAGCGTGTGTTTCATTCTATGGAATGTGCATAAGATGAAAACGTGATGCTTGGTACCTTTCAGCTCCTGGGCGCGGCACTGACATGGTGGAATACCGAGTGGGAGGTTTCTTTTCAATCTTGTCGACTCCGCCAGATTTCTTGGACTGAGTTCGTCGCCACCTTCGAACTCACTTTCAGCCTAGCTTATCTCCGCATGGATAAAATGCACCAATTTTTACAGCTTGTCCAGGGAGGAATGTCAGTGTTTGAATATCAGAACAGATTTATGAAATTGGGCCGTTATGTGCCCCACATTCGTGCAAATGAGGCATTGAAGATAGAGCAATTTCTACGTGGCCTCCATGCTGAGTTGAGGTAGCCGTTGATTATTGCCCGTGTTACCAATATGACTGAAGTATACCAGGCTGCAGCAGCGTTGGAGTTGGATTTGGCAAGATCCCTGGTTCCTTCTCAGGCAATGTCGGTTCAGCCGACAGTTCAACTGATGGCTACTCCTGCTCAGAAGACGGCTGCCTATGCTAAGGCTCCGTACGCTCCTACTCGTTTCCCTAAGGGCATCTCCAGCGTTAACATTGGTGAGACTCTTCAGAATCTTGGCACTATTGATCCGACCAAGATTCAATGCTTCTTCGAGGACTTCAACGCCACTCTTGGCGGACTCACTGCAGTCACCACTGCCGTAGCTAATGGTCCCGGCGGCCTGGCTACCATCACTGCAGCTGGCTCCCTGATCTCTCCTGTGCTGGCGTTCACTCACGTCGCCAATCGCCGACTGTTCTTCAAGACTCGAGTCGCTGCCACTACTGCCGCTACCAGCAACATCACTGCCGGCCTTGTCAATGCTACCACACCTACTCAGGGTGTGTACTTGAATCTTGTTGCCGGTACACTGACTGCTACCGTGCAGAACGGTTCTGGCAGCTCTACCACCACTGCGACTGTTGTCTACTCCGATGCCGAATACTTCACCATGGGCTATGAAGTGAAGCCGAACGGTACTGTTGATATCTTCTTCAACGACAACCTAGTGGCTGGCATCAACGTTACTACCTACCTGCCTACCGGCACGAACCTTGCACCTTTCATCGGTTCCGCTGCTGCGAATGCCAGTGTGGATTACCTGCTGGCTGCTCGAGAAAGGTAACTGACGTCACGGCGGCGGTTGAGGGCGACGAGCGTTCCGCGCAAGGCCACTAGGCCGAGGCGCGACGGACGTTATCTCGTAGACCGCTTTTCAGCGCTTTGCCCGGCCTAGTTGCGCATTGCTAGGTCGGGCCTTTTCATGGACTCAATATGGCTACGGTGCAAGTTTTAGAAGAGGGTCCTCGTAACTATGTTATTAAAGTTACTGGAGCGGCCAGTGATTCTGCTGTCAACATTGTAGATGTGTCTGCTCTTAATCCAGCCTGTGAAGAAGTCAGGATTGTTAAAGTTATTTATGACGTAGCTGGAGCAGCTGCATTAGTGACTGTACTGTGGGATGTTCATCAGGAAGTCCAACTTAATTGAACCTTTCATGCTCACACGAGAAAATAACATTACAATTTCATTACATATTAGCTTGATTCTTCTGGTTTAGAGCTGCATTTCACTTGATAACTTATGGCCAATGTTTTAAACAATTAGCAATCTTGATGGGATTATAGCATTGCATTCTAACTCGCTTCCTTTTACCCTCACAACCTGGGTCACAAAGCACAGAATATAAGATCAGATCAAGTTAGCTATATAGAAAACCAACCCTTATACTCCAAAGCTTCTCACACTTTCCAGCTGTTGAACAACTGAAGGAGGAGGAAAATGATGAGGAGGACGGGCAGCTGATGGGCATTAGAAACAGTGACAGTCGATGGGGGCAGTTATCATCTCTCACTTTCAATTTCAGAACCGTCCAGCATATGTGGCATTGTTCCATGTCTGTGAAGATTAATCAAGGATCAGGCACATGAAGTCAGATCATCAGCCTTCATCCTCATGCAGTGTGGTGGAGCATTTGGAGAGAACACAGCAGTTGAGTGTTCAGGGGAAGTAACGTTTTGTTGAAAATATCTGTCATAGGACAGCAGTTTTCCTCTATAACTAGTGTAGATACATTCAACATATTTCAGTAGCTAACTGCAAGAGGAAGCTAAGGTGTATTAGTAGTATTTTGCCGGTTTGTTTTTTTCCCTTAGTAACGTAGAGGAACCTCTCGTCTCCTTTTGCTTGGACTGCCTCTGTTTTATCACTAAAATGAGCTTCACCAAGGCACCTCGCCTAGTCAGCTCATAGGCCACTGCGTTGCCACTTTGGTCACGTTGGCCATGTTGGTCACAGCCTACATGCATGACATTCACCTATATAATAGGTAACGTGGGTTTCTATTCCCATGAACTATCTTCAACGGCTTACCAGCAAGCTCATTTTCCAAATGCAAATCTCTTCTTAAACATGTAGCTAGTCCTCTCCTAGCCAGGAACTTGGTAGTTTGGCAAAATTTGATGGTCAAATTTTGCTGTGGGCAAAATCAAAAAGTGAATCACGAACTGGATGCTCCATATCAGTTGGTAAGTTCTACTATTACATATTCTTCTATTCATTTGAAATTCACTGGACATCTCGGTAGTCAAAAGGGACTTCTTTTCACTTGAATGCACTTAAAATCAATAACAAGGAGGCTTTCAAGAGGGTCAAAAGTACAAACAAGAGAAAACCTAAGGTCATCAAGGCCAAAGCTGCCAATGTGCACAAGAGAAATCACACGCGTGGCTACACAAATGAATATTCTCAGCTCATCTACTTACTTTAATGTTGACCAAAGAATGTGTTCGCACACTTCTAGTTGCTCTGCCCATTTCCTCTCCAAGAGCAACACAACCAAAACATCAACTGTCATGCACCCCTCTCTAGGCGAGAAACCCAACTAAGCTTCTAAAGGAAAGTGTGTCAGGATGTGCTAAAAGGAAAATAATGACACCAAAAATGATTGACATATCCCCACCAGCACAGGCAAAATAATTTTCCATTTTTTGATCCATGGTCACAAGATTTTCTTAGTCCCATCCAGGGATGGTTGCCCACAAACAGCATTACTTTGGGTGATGGTTGCGCGCGATGCCGGGCCGGTGATGGTGCGGCAGAACGAAGCCGCGCCAGCCGTCTCCGCAATCCTGCTGCATCCGCTGGTTCGGCCAGATCACGCCGGCCGGGTCCAGGCGCAGCAGCTGCTTGCGCACCCACTCGATCGCTTCCCCCTGCGACCAGGTCGAGCAGGCAGGCTGCGGATAGAAGTCGACCACGTCCAGCACCCACGGCGTACCGGACTTGCGAATGGTCGTCAGCACATCAGGAGGAACGCGCTTCACGACCACGATCACGCCTGCAGCCTTGCACTCGGCCAGGGTCGGCGCCTTCGTCACCAGCGCGCCAGCAGCCGCGCCGAGTTGGACGCCGCGGCACTGCCAGCTGCCGGACGTCCCTTTTCCGGTTATCAGCAGGTGCACGGGATTCAGCCCGGGCCACCATCGCGTGCCGGCGGCAGGTTCCGCCACCATTCGCGCAGGTGCTGCAGCAGCGTCATCCGGGGACGGAAAATCACCGCCTCGGCCGTCAGATCGGGGGCATGAACGTGGCACTCGATGTTGGCCTTCCAGATCGAGTTCACCTCGGCGACCAGTTCGATCCGAGTGACGCCCCACAGTTCGACGTTACCCACCATGATCCGCGTGCCCATCGTGGGCTGCACATGCTCGCCTTCCACAGGCACCGGAACAATCCGGGCCATGCACTTCTCGCTCATCCCACTCTCGCCGTTACGCGGCCAGCAGCCGCCTGAAGGGTTCCCCGCTCGCGATCTCCGCGAGCGTCCACTGGGCCCAGGCCAGCCGGCGGAACATCGCCAGCCGGCCCGCGTCCGTGTTGTCCTGTTCCCCGATCCAGTTCGGCATCTCCGACCGCACCGGGATGCCCCACAGCAGCGCCTTGATCGCCGCGCCGCTGCCCCACGTCACGACCTCCCGCGCGCGCGCAAGATCGGTCTCCAGCGGCGTGCATGGCTTCGTACCGGGGTGGCGCCGGATGCGCCCGCCCCTCACCGCCTGCGACCGCTCCGGCCAGTCCCACGGCATCGCCACGGGTGCCGACCCGATGCTGCGCTGCGCGAGGATCACGACCTCGTCGCCATCATTCCGCCACGGCGCCAAGTCGACGCCGAGGCTGTCCCACCGTTCCGGACCGCCGACCGGGAAGCAGGCCGCCGTGTTGTGGCGACCGCGTGCGATCGAATACCAGCGCTCGCCCGCAAAGTCGTTGCCCCACGCCGCGTTCTCTGCCACCAGCACCGGCAGGCCGCGTGCCTCGAAGGCAAGCGCCGCCTGCTGCCCGGATCCGAGCCGGTTCCAGGTCACCAGCACGTCGCCGGCTTCCGGCGAGAGCGTCACACCGGGGCGCACGTCGAATCCCAGCCGTTGCAGCCCTTGCCGGAAAGCAGCAGCCCGGTCAGCGACCGTGTATCGAAGATTCAGCCATGCCCGCAAGGGCCGTCTCCAAATCCATCTTCGGGTAGCACTCCAGCGCGCTGCCAGGCGTGCAGTTGATGATCTCCACGCCCTTCGGCTGGTATTCCCTGAACTGTCGCTTGAACACCTCAAACCGTTCCGCCGTCGTGTTGCGCAGCGGCGACGGGTGCGGGCCGAAGAAATGCGAGGCCCACCTTGACCACCCTCCAACCCACCATTCCCCATGAAACCCATAATCTCCAAAACCCCTTATCCATCACCACCTTTTCTTAAAAAAAGAAGAATATGAGGCCAGTCGACTGACATGAACTTAGTCGATTGAGAATGAACTCAGTCGACTGAATCCCCAATGTACAAAAAAAATGACGATGAAATGGGGTAAGTCGACAGATGGCTAGGCCCTGTCAACTGGGTCCAAAGAGCCTATGCCTTCTGTCAACTGAGTGTCCCCTTTATTTCTCTTATAAAAAAAAACTATCTGGCACCTGATTCGTCATGGGGCACCAGATCATGGCACCCCATGGGGTGCCATGATACGACACCCCCTCCTCATTCTCACTTATTTTAAAAAAAAACACAAAACAAAAAACCCACGTACAACACATTTGAATGGGCACTACACTATTCACCCATTACATTCAAACCTTTTTCCTTATTTATTTATTTTGAGCACTATTCACCTTGTACCTTATTTGCTTTACCAGGTGTCTGTTTGATCTCGCATCGCCACCCCATTCGTCCCATGTGGTAGAACCTGTGATTCCCTATGCTCTGTTCTGAAGGGAGTTTCTACAGACTACCGAACAGCCGGATATCGAGGAAAAAGGGTGCATTAATGAATAGTGATATTAACTATTCATTTTGAGCCCATTAAGAGTCAAATTCTGTTAATTTCACCGTCGTTGTGATTCTACACCCCGGAATGATCTCTTTTCACCGCACACACGACCCCTGACCGGGCTTCACTCTATGTTGTACTACCCCGGTCGGAACCTCTGGGTCAGCCCTTTTACGGCCGTTTAGCCCGATCGGGTCCATTGAATCTTGAATAAAAATGAATACAAATAGGGCCTATCACGAGCCAGACTAATGGCCATGGGCTTGCCCACCGTGGCCACGACTTGATCTGGCCAATAAACCTTCGGGTTGGACCCACTCCTAGGTTTCATTCTCTTTCTTAATATTAAATTATGTCGGATCATATGCGAACATATGTCCAAAAGAGCACCCATGGTGTTGCTGTGTTGTCATCATAAATCAATTCCAGATTTGTGTCCAAACGAATTTTTCGCGACACTTTTAGTCCCAGACTTGATGGACTAGGGCTATGTCGGTTCACCTTTGAACCTGCATCTATATTCGATGGTGTCAATGGTGAGTCAAAAGATTCACGCAAAGATCGAGAAATCCCTCGAATGATCTAAACCTCCTACTAGGCTAGCCCTCGGGTGTTCTGCATTCGGTATGGGCCCCAGTGGTGCCGCTCCATGCACACCAAGATGATTAAGGGACCATCTCATACTTTTGTAGATGAGCGCCCACTACATCCCCCGATATACTCTGGGACAAAGGGGGTATGCTACCAAAATTTTGATTCCTCATCACTCGAGTAGCAATGCTAATAAAGGGAATGTAAACGATGCCTATTGCAGGTTGAAACCGGATCCCCGGGATCGTCCTGCCATGGCCAAAATCTAACCTTGCCTGACCTCACCCTTTGAATCGACCTTCTTCCCTGCGGTCAACGCGGTTTAGCAGACAAATCCTGTTCTGTCCTGCAAATTCTACCCACTGGTGAGTGCAGGGACTTGAGGACTAGCCTTCAAGGGTTCTAACAACTCACAAGTAGTAGCTTTGTGGGAATTCCAATGGGATAGATGTTCGCCATGGAAGGCTATGAATGTTCACCCCTTCAGATGGGTTCCTTCGAAGACCATGCCATGGAGAGGTAGGCCTCGAAGGGCCTTGGATGAGTAGAAGATAGAGGGAAACGAAAGGCAGAGGCTAACGAAGTAGAACACTATACTTGCCAAAGCTTTCCTTTTTATTCATCCGCAAGAGGGAGGGAGACTAAATACAAAAGAGGATCTACCCCAAAGCAAAGGGAAAATATAGCAGAGGAGAAGAAGCAGTTACTCCGGTGGGGGAGGGGGAACAGAGCACAAGCTCTTCCCCCCAAGCTCACCTCTCTTCTCTTACACTCTCTCACTTTCTCTTCACCTCTCTGGAGCAGGGGGGAATAAAGCTTTCTTTTTCTTCTGGTGCCGGAGAGAGTCAGCTGACCCTCCCTTCTCTATCTTTTTTCCTCTCTTTTTCGCCTAGCCCCCCTCTTTTTTGTTCTCCGAAGAGCTTACCTTTTTATAGAATGGCCAGTGGGGGAGAGTTCCCACCACTTTTGCCTCGTTTGCAGTGACATCGAGAGACGACCCGTCGCGCTGGCTTCTGCTGGTTCGTGACATACACTGGCATTCGTCCGAGGATGGGATGTTTACAGGTTTGCCAGGAGATCTACTACTGCTGCCACCATCGATGCTTGCCTCGCCGTTGCTGCCGCTACGCTGTCGAGCGGAGGGAGAGATTAGGCTTCACAGCATTGAATGC
This sequence comes from Amorphophallus titanum, assembly GCA_024336825.1. NCBI lineage: Eukaryota > Viridiplantae > Streptophyta > Magnoliopsida > Alismatales > Araceae > Amorphophallus > Amorphophallus titanum. Next base: position 15,216 of record JANBPO010003204.1, read on the forward strand.
TACTTGCGCCCAAGACTGATGCGAAAATAGAGCATCGGCTAGCGGATGGGATGTCTTTGGGTTAAACCGGCGCGGGGGTAGGCATACTGATTTAGCCGTACAGAGGGGGTGTGCCAGTCTTGGGAACAATGAAGGAGTGCACTGGTTTGATGGCCAAAGGAGGGGGGTGCGCCGATTTGATGGCCTCCAATGGGCACGCCGATTTAAGCCAAGGGGAATTTCGACACGTGCCGAACCCATATTCGAATTCCCAATTTTTTTGCTGATTCAATCTTCGACACTACCAGTTGGGGAGCCGTGGCCATATCTTCTACTTGAGGGGCTTCCTTATCAGGTAGCAGACCCTCAGGTATCTTCTCGTCCTGATCAGGGGAGGTATTGGGTTTGTTTGACCTTTCCGTCTTTGACTTGTCTCGGGTGTCAGGACGCGCATGCTATATGATCACCATTTTTTTGATGTCCACAAGGCTATGGCCATGTCTATTGACGTGACCCTAGCATGTACCGCATTAAGGGTGATAACGCGCTGTGAGCATTGGACGTATTTGCTTGGCATCACGATGCATCCTTTGGACGCGTTAACCATCGCGACGCATGCGTGCTCTGCATTAATGCTTTTTAGTTTTTGGGGTATTATTCGAGTTGTCTCAGGCTCCAGTGAACCCAGTATTCAATGTCTTGTTAGTGTTTGACTCAACGGATGCCTTGGGTGTTCCATGAGAGTCAGATCTGTGTGTCAAGGGATCCCAAAAGAGTGGTCTCACCCGGAGTTGTGTTCGATGTTTCACCCCCACCCCCCCCCCCCCCAGGGCCCCCCCCCCCCCCCCCCGAGCCGCCCCCGCCCCCCCCCCCGCGCGGAGAGAGAGAGAGGGTGATACGGCCAGAACGGGTGAGAGAGAGCGAGAGAGGGTGAGACGGGAGAGCTCACCAGTGTGGCTAGAGAGAGGGGACGATGGATGCGAGATAGAGAGAGAGAGACGATGAAGAAGGAGGGCATGCATGGCATGGGCTTTGCAGTAGCTTTAGATGGGCGAGGTACAGAGTGTGCGTGTGAGAGGGGCGTCCAGAGCGATGGGTTGGGGCTGTCGCGATGGCGTGGGTGAGAGTGCATGTAGCTGAGAGAGAGAGGGAGATGGGGAGAGTGAGTGTAGAAGAGAGGGGAGGTGAAGTGGTTAGAGGGATAAAGAGAGAGAGAGAGAGAGAGATGTCTAATGGGGGAGGGGAGAGAAAGAGAAGAGGGATAGAGAGGGAATAGGTGAAGAGTGATAGCAGCGAATGGGGGGTCACAGGGAGGCCGACCGGTGGCAGGCTGTGTGTATGTGTGTGTGTGTTTACCGAATAGGGAGAGGGAGAGTGAGAAGAAAGGAGTGAGAGGGGGAGAGAGGAGAGTGCTAAGGAGAGAGGGAGTTAGAGAGATAGATGCGACGGTGGTGGTGGAAGATGTACGTGTGTGTGTGCATGTAGGCAGAGGAGGGAGAGGAGATGGACCTACTGCCTGCGTGCACATGTGTGTTAGAGAGAGAAAGAGAGGGGGATGGAGGGGGCATGACGGTGGAGAGGTGCATGGGAAGAGCGAGACGGAGGTGAGAAGGAGGTGGGACGCAGGTGGGGTCAAGGGAGGTGCGGATGGGAATAGGGTCACTATGGTGGTGTGTGGTGCAGGAGAGAGACAGCATTAGTGGCGAGTTAGTAGGTGTGGGTGAGGCGAACCCCGGAGGAGGAGGGTGTTCATGGCTGCGGTATGTGTGTGCGTGTGTAGCGGAGGGAGGTCTACAGAGTGCGCTGCAGTGGAGACGGGGAGACGGAGAGGAGGTCGCGAGGGAGTGCAGAGAAGGGGGGCAGCTTGGCAATGATGCATGCATAGAAGAGAGAGAGGGAGAGAGAGTGAGGTGAGAAGATGTAGCGGAGCAAGGGCTCCAGCGTCTGTGTGTATAGGGAGTGACCACGGTGGCTAACGGGGAAGAGGAGGAGGTATGGCCGTGTAGGCACACCGGTGGAGGAGTGGGGTGCGGAGAGTGGCAGGGTACCGGCGGAGGGGTGTCGCAAGTGGGAAAGATGGCGCTGGGAGATGCTGGACAAGGCAGAGGGGGGGAGAGGGAGAGAGGAATGAGGAGAAGGAGAAGCAGCTAGGGGGGTAGTGTGTGACGTGAGGAGGCGATGGGAGCGGCGGTGTAGACGGGAGCCGGAGTGAGGATCGTGCTGAAGAGACTCGTGTGAAGAGGAGAGGGGGGTGTAGAGCCACAGCAGTGAAGGGGGGCATGAGAGGTGTGCAGGAAGGGGGGAGCTACAGTGAGGGTGGTGCAGTTCGAGAGAGAGAATCGGAGGGGAGAAAGAGAAGAGTGATTAGGAGAGAGAGGTCCTACGGGGGGAAGAGAGGCTGTGAAGAAACCAAAAAGAGAAAATTTTTTATTCATAGAAGAAATTGACCGTTACTTGCCAAATACATCGTATAGCACCCTGAGGTGAAGCTATAGACAAAAGGGAAGAAGAGGAAGAACAAAAGCATGGAGGGGAAGGAGGAAGAACGAATGGGGATTGTTGGGGTTGAGTAGGGGTGACTACTCCCTACTCCCACAACATCTCCTTGCTACATACTCTCTCTCTCTCCCTCTCTCTCCCTCTTCTCTTACTCTCTCTTTCTATTGGCGGTCACCGGAGAGCTCCCAACGCTGGGATCCTCTTCCTCTTCTCTCTTCTCTGGCAGCGTCGGGGTGGTGTATTGGTTCTCCACTGGTGTGTGTCTCTGCCTATCTGTCTGTGTGTCTCTCCCTCTCTGTGTGTCGTTCGCCGGAGAAGAGCGGCCTTTATACTCCCCATGGCAGGAGTCTTCGAACGTGAACGGCGGACGCGAGAAGCGACTTGTATTATTGGGGATTTGACTTCGCCATTCTCAGTGGTAAGAGGTAGCCTGCGTGCCTTCATATCCGGTTGACACCTCAGCTAGGTTGCTGCGCACCAAGGATCTTTAGGGCATGGCATTGGATTTCCTCTACCGTATGCACCGCTCGAGGGGCGAGGCGTTGTGCCGCTGGCAGGCAGTAGGAGTGTGCCGCTGGGAGCTTGCAACAACGTGCCGCTGAAGAGGCCAACAGGCCTGCCACTGGAGAGGCTGGCCGGTGTACCATTGAAGGTATTAGCTTGGGCGTGCCGCTGGAGCATGCTGGGAGAGTGTACCGGCCAGGAAGGTCATCATGGGCGTGCCGCTGAGGCTTCAAAGTGGGTGTGCCACTGAAGGCGCCCAAGGGGGTGTGTCGCTGGGGCTCTTGCAGGGTGTACCGCTGGATGGCCCTGGGGGTGTGCCGGGTAAGAAGCGCAAATGGTGTGCCGGCCAGAGCCTTTGGGGGTGTGCCGGATGGAGGGCGCCAAGGGTGTGCCGGTCAAGGGGTGTGCCGCTGAGGGCCCACCAGGGGGTGTGCCACTGAGGGCCACCCGAGTGTGCCGTTGAAGGCTTCAAAGGGGTGTTTCGTTGGAGGTTGGCCCGGTGTGCCGTTGGAAGCACATTTGAGGACTTTGCGAGCACGAGTCGCGGTCCATTTAATTCTTTTCGGGGCTCATGGGTTCTGAGCTCCCCGGGGGTTGATTTCTCCTCGCCGTCGTGACTCCAGAGACGGCTTCACGGTAGTGTGTGTATATTCAGAGAGTCCAAGTAACCCATTCTCTCTGAGATTCCTTTTCTTGAATTTGTTGTTGATGTGAGACCAAACGGGACACATGGACGTGTAATTTTACACGTCCACAAATACCCCCCACCCGCGGGTGACGCAGGCGAAGGATGAGCCGGGCGGTGCCCGTAGGTGCACTGATGGTTCGGGGTTGTACTCGGGACCTCGATGTCTGGAGAAGACGACGATCTCGGCCCGTGCTTGTGTGCGGATACTTGGACTCCCGTCGACACACGAGAGCGTGCGGATGGAATGCCCCCATGCATGCATTTATCATCGGGTACATTATTTATATAGATGCATATATAATATCATCGTATATGGGGCCGAGATTCGAGTTGCGCCGGTTCCTTTCTGATACTTGGATCCCAGGTCGTTACAATAAGGGTTGGTTGTGGGCCAAGAATGACCTTCATGCCTTTACCATATAGATGATAAATTTAGTATTCTGTTCCAAGTAACAGAAGGTACCTATACCAACTAATTTTCATCTCATGAAATGATTGCTCTATCTAGGTAGCTTGACAATATTGAGTTTTTGTGAATCTGATTATCCAAAAGAAATTTTTGTAGATGACAATTGTCTATTTTTGCAGATGACAATTGTCGTAAACATTTACACTTACATTATCTAGGCAATATGAAATGAAATATAGTAGAGTACAACCCTAGAAAGGTGTGGGCTAATTTTGTTTTCTTCTTAGGCTGAGTAGAAAGTTGAAAAGGAGCCTTGCACATGGTGCATATGTTTATTAGGATTAAGGAGCCTTGCACATGGTGCATATATTTAACAGCACTTAAAATTGCAGTTGCAGTAGTCTGAAAATAATAAGACAGGAAAAATACATACAATAAAGCAAAGATCCATAAATGGTGAATTGCCCTCACGTTTGGCTGTCAACAATTATATAAGTAAATGGTGAATTGCCCTCTTGTAGCATAGGAGAGCTATCAGACATAGGAGAACAATAGTTGAAAGGCCACCAACCACTGCAATACTTTCAAAGTAGAGAAACTTGGTATGCAGTATTCAAGAATCTGAGGCAATACCATACAAAGGAAAAAAAATAAGTAAATAGCAAAAAATCCACCTTTGTGATCTTCGATATGGTATTCCCAGGGGGCATTTGCTTAGTCAGTAGCTCCTTTGCAATATCCTCAGGCAAGTCAAAAATTGCTCCTTGAATCTGACATGATGAACAATATGAAAAGACCAATAAACAGGTCACCCATGGATACTTAAAGACCAAATTTCAATCAATTTCTGAACAATGAAGCAAATAGTATGCTACAATACAGTCATACATCATAAACAATTATAATCACAGACTTTCGATTTTGTATCATTGCCATGACAAGGATTCTTGATCCCCTTTAGATGAAGGTGGCAAAATAGTGGGCTTTCAACCAGAAAATGCAAGTTTGAGATTCAAATGAAAGAAAAAGATACATCATACAGAACAAGAGACAAAGATGTTGAAAAAAATTAAAGATGTAGTGGTTTGACCATGAAGACAAAGAGCTGAAAGTTCTGTTGATAAATGAATAGAACAATAAATGCATGACGTAATACAAGGCTGATTACACACAGTTAACAAAGGAATCAATCAAATAACAAAGGACATGATATCTAGCAAACAACAAGAAAAATCAAGAAACCACCTTGATCAACACAGCAGAAAGTCGAAACATATACTTGTATGAGATGGATAGAGATGCCACTTGTGGCACTTTGACTGATTGCAGTTATCTACCATTTGAGAAAAAATATCATCAGAAGAAAGTTAGCATAAAATCACAAAACATGACACCAAACCCTCCACCTTCTAAAACCCAAAACAGAAACTGAAATAATATACATCCCAACGAAGGAAAAAATAATATACCCACTTTGGAAATGTGAAAATGCTGTAGAAAAATTTGCATTGTTTCAATTTTTTTTCATTATAATTTTATCTCGTTAAACTCAGTTGATGCCCATTCAAAATTAATTATAACTCTCAGCTAACATTAGGTGCCTTGCATCCACGAGTTGTGCTCATCTTAGTGCAGAAGATTCCTTCCAAACCCCTTCCTGGATAGGCATCAAATTGGTTTCTGTTCTACCTCAAGTTGTAGAAAACTCCCTTCCGATTCAGACCCTGTTTCACGGGTTTCTAATCTTTCTCTCACGTAATCTGATCCAAACTCCAGTTTTTGATGTCCCGGATAGGGGGAATACACAGCTGCAGAATCCTGTGGCTTGTCTCCAAGCTCGTGTCGAATCATTCAAGACTTGTAGTATGTCGAACAAGTCAACTCGCGAGTCAGAGCGAGTTGCGGCGATTCCCTCGGTTACTATACTGTGGCACGTCCAAATAGAACCACCCCACGTTCCATCTTCTTCTTCCACAGCTTCGCCCAACCTGTTCCTCTTCTTTCGCTGACTGCCCAGGGCACTGCAAGATGGGTTGCCTACCCTGTTCGACGAAATGTCCGCAAGGAACAAGTATTCAGGATCAACTGATGCGTTTCGGTTCAACTCGTGCAGCTGCCCTGGTCTTCGAAGGAAAACTCTCATGTTCTTATGAACTTCTCTAGAATGGCACCTTCTACCTCTTCGTCTATGGATAGTATGATTGGTCCATCTCTAATCCAAGTAAATAATTAGTAGCTCATTTCTCAGAATTGGATTACCTGTGACGTTTATTGGGCACATACAATGTGACGTTGCATTTGACTTGCATGTGGAGATGTCAACTAGCAAATTTCATTCTCACCTTTCCATTTAGAATGTTCTATCTCCTCACGAGAAAGGCTTTAGTGTGTTTAAAGTCTTTGGGATGATGATGGTGAAGTTAGTTGAAAAGCTAGAGTTTCTGTTGAATGTTTATCCATGCAATTTGAAATTCCGTGTACACTTTTTCATAAAATTCTATGTTATACATGCCTTTATTTACTCATTTTCTGTGGTCCAATCTTGGAATGCAAGATGTAAAATGTTGCATTTCTTAACTTGTAACGAATTTCTGTGGTTTCCTTTCCCTAGTTGCAAGGTCTCCTCCTGACACAAAGAAGACCATCTCCAAGGATGATACTGGTCCCATAGTTATGTTGGTTCCTGGATTGACAAGTGATTCTACTGCTTCTGTAAGTCATCGGCCTTCCATCTTTCTCATGTAATGTGCATCAGCTTAAAAGCAAAAATGATGACACCATTAGAACCCTAGTTTCAAGAAATGTCCCCCTTAATTTCCTTGTTTACTCGAGGACAAGAATCAAACTGCATTATTGGACTAACTTTCTCTGGTTTTTTTAAAAGAAACCATTATGATCATCCAGCCTTATATGCTTGCAATGGGTTGCTTATGTTATCAACATCCAAATTTTCATTGCAGTATATTCAACACCTTGCTTACAAGATTGCTAAACGGGGATGGAATGTGGTTGTCTGCAACCATCGAGGTCTGGCTGGAATTCCCATCAAGGTACATTTCCTTGGTTCTGTTTACACTTGCTTCAATGAGATTGCACCCCAGGTTTGGGGGGTTACTTTACCCAATTCTGTGCTTACTACAATCCATTTGCATTATATGTCAGTCTACCTTACGCCAGTGGATATTGGGAAGAAAATTGATAGAAGAAGAAAGTTTTTATGGGGAATAACTAATGAGAATTCTAGAGGCATTTCGTTGGTAAAATGGAGTCTTTGTGTGCAAATCAACTAAGAACGGTGGTCTGGGGGGTTAAAGATTTACATACTCTCGATGTGGCTTGAGTAAATGGCTGTGAGAGTCATTGGCTGATAACCCTTCCCTTTGGAAGTCTGTCATGTTTTATAAACATTATGCCTCAAGTTGCAGATTTTATTTAACTGTTGATAACCAGACCTGGATGTCTCCTGTGTGGAAGAATATTGCCAAAGGTTTGGCAATTAATGAGGAACATAGGTAATGGATCTGCTATTTTGTTCTGGCACTGATCTCTTAAACAGAAGTTTCCAAGGTTGTCTGTCATCACTGTCCAGGAATGGTGTGCTTTTGGTGACTGCATACAGTTCAGAGACAAACCAGAATAGTCAGATTGTTGGCGAAGGCGGCTCAAGGATAAAGAAGTCACTGATCATCTGTCCCTTCTGGAGCTTTTAGAACATCAATAACTCTAACCAAATTCAGTGGACAGATTTGTGTGGGGTTTACATAATGGTGTCTTTCTGTAAGTTCTCTTCATAACACTCTTCAGGTCGCTTACCTGTATATCGATTATGGGGAGGTCTGGAAGGTTAAGATGCCACTCAAGATTTGGGCCTTTATGTAGCTTACAGTTCAGAAGCACCTCATCACAAAGGTTTATAAACAGAGACAATGTAGTGATGATGATGTTCTCTGCCCCTTTTGTGGACTGGTTCCTGAAGCTGTTTATCGACTATTCATTAATCGTGATATCTACTAGGAGGTCTGGAATTCAGTCATTTATTTCGCTTTACAACTTTCACAGTAGAAAACATGTGGAGGTACTTTTAAACAATCAAAAGAAGCCAACACCTCGTGCAGGAGGTAAAGCCAGGTGCAACCCCAGAAGCAAGTTTCTTTACCTTATTCCACATGCCATCTCACAGAGTGTTTGGAGGGAGTGGAATAACCATGTTTTCTGGGGAAGTAAAAATCTATACGGAAAATATTAGTCTCTGTTCTATATTTTCACTTATTCTTGAAGTAGGTTTTGTCCTGGTTTTGTGGATCAGTGGAGAAGATAAATACATCCCATTGGCAATTCTTCTTCTTGACTGTTAATTTTTCTTTTCAGTAGGGTAGAAATTATGAATAAAAATGGCTGTTCAATGTATTATCTTTCAAGGAGGAAAAAAATGAAGAACCATATCCTCAACTTTTTATTTCCCTTTTTTTCCTTTTCTTTTCCTTTCAGAGTAGTAAGATGACCTACAAACTTCTAATGCCTTGGTCTTCGGTTTGAGAAATCAGCTGAACAATGTATGGGAACTTGAAAGAAAATGAGAAAACGGCAGATTGTTCTTCTCTTTTTTTTCCCTTCTTCTCTTTTTTTTTCCCTTTTCTTTTCCTTTCAGAGTAGTAAGATGACCTACAAACTTCTAATGCCTTGGTCTTCGGTTTGAGAAATCAGCTTCCCAGGCCCTTAGGGGTCAGCCTAAGCTAGCCAAGTCCCTTAGAACGTTTGGGTTCCACCTTGGATCCCCATCATCGCCCGGTCACCATCGGGAGGTCATGTGCGTCGTGAGAGTGAGCCGTACACGTGAGTCCGTGTTCTTCCTTGAATGCTTGCTGGTCTAAGTCCTTGGTTCGTCAAGTAATCCAATATCATCTTAGGGCTGTGCCACATTAATTCTAGAGCGGGGTCATGCAATGATCTCCGGAATAGATATGCCAGGGATCTCTTATCATTTTGCCAGAAGGAGGACTTGTACATGAAGTCCTTAAGATGGATGATGGGGTTTCTAGTGCCGTTGTACCTGTGGTACATAGGCATCTTAGAAGGTGGAAGATGGAATACCGAGCGGACCGACAGGGAGACCTCATGGGTGGATTTTACGTCTACCATCTTCTTCAAGTCCCGAAACTGCTCATCCATTTTATGTAGCTTTGTGAGGAGAGATTGGGTGAGCGGATTGGTAGGTGAGGGTGGCACTTGCCACAGAGGAGGGACGGGTCTGCCAGAGGCCTGAGAGGAGAACCTCAAATGGGTGGCGTATTGTGGCCTGCCAGTAGACGGACCTGGCCAAATTGGTGTTTGTGGAATGGCCAAGGTTTGAGACTACGAAGGGAATTGGAAAGAGCGGGGTTGACTTGCCTGCCCTTGAGGTGAAGGAGAGGGAATAGTCTGTGTAGGCTCTTGGCTGGGGGTGGTAGCCGAAGTTGGCTCTTGGATAGGAGTGGTAGCCCGAGTTGGCTCTTGGGGAGAGGGGGAGACAGATTTCCCCTTCGCGATGGCCTGAAGGGCTTGGAGTTGCTCAGGACTGAGCTATGCATTAGCAAGGACATCTAGCATGGAGGAGATGTCTTGGGAGATTGATGCCTCTCCGGTAGCAGTTTGCACCTCATGTGAGGGCTCGTGGGATGGACCTGTGTCCACTGCAAGGATATGTGGCTCAATTTGGTAACCATTGTCTGTGTTACACTCTTTATAGGAACCATGAGGCGTGCTGTACATCTAGGCCTCATATTCAAATTCGTATGCCCCGGCCTTGAACTCCTCATAACTGTACCCAGCCATCTTCAAGACTTTGCCGAAATGTAGTAACATGCAACAACAAATAATTGACAGAGATTAACATACAAGTGGATGCTTTTATGCCCTTTTTTGTTTTTCTTTGAACGAAAGAAAGTAAGTTTTTTAACAAATATGAAGTTCACATGAAACAGGAAGGATCCTAGTTACAATTTTGTCCCCCTCCGTGTCAACTAAGGTCACTCGTCTCACCACGAATGGGTCAATTAACTCTAGAGAACTTTAATGGTGCATCTGGCCCAGTTAACGAAGAGAGAATCCTCCACTATTAGGGACTTACGGAGGTCTCGATGGAGGAGATCCTAGTCTGTTGAGAGAAATTCCCAAATAGAGAGTCCTTCCTTCACCGGGCGAGAGTAATATCCTAAAACGTTAAAAGAAGGGAGGATGCTATTCAAATGCAGTGCTATAAGAAAGATATATGAACACATAAACGGAATAGGGGGGACAGAAAAATATGCAAAATAAAAGGGACAAAACGACTTTTGTACTTACGGCAAAATTCAAATCCATCAGAGTGATTTTATCTCTTGTTGTACAACATTCGTGGGCCTTGTATCAGATGGACGTGAAGCCTTTCTAAATGGTGATCTGCCAGAAGAGGTTTATTTGCTGCTCCCTCCTAGTGTGGATAAAAAAGGAAATGTTTGTAGACCCAAGAAGGCTTTGTATGGATTGAAACAATCACCCAGAGCTTGGTTTGATAAACTCCATCAAGCTATGATTCGATTTGGATTCAAACATTCAAATGCTGATCACATATTGTTTGTCAAATGGAAGAATGGTCATGTTACAATATTTCTTGTGTATGTTGATGATATGATTTTTACTGGGGATGACATAGTGAAAACCAGGTGTTTAAAAAGTGAACTAACTACTGAGTTTGAAGTTAAAAGACCTAGGAGGTTTAAAATATTTTCTAAGAATAGAGGTAGCTAGATCACAAGAAGGGATCTATATATGCTGGAGGAAATTTGTTCTAGACCTACTGGCTGAAATAAGAAATTTGGGGTGTAAACCTACAACTACCCCAGTTGAACTCAATCATAGTCTGACTGAACAAGATGGTGAAAAACTTTCTCCAGAAGACAGTGTTCTGTATCAACGACTGGTTAGGAAGCTTTTGTATCTTTCTTTAACCAAACGTGATTTATCATATGATATTAGTGTAGTAAGCCAGTATATGCATGCTCCTCGGATGTCTCATATGAAAACTGTGGAATAGATCTTGAGATATTTGAAATCTTGTCTCAGGAAAGGTATTCTTTTCAGGAAAACTAATCATCTGAAAATTGAAGGATATGTTGATGCAGACTGGGTTGGCCCTAAGGATGATAGGAGGTCAACCATTGGATACTGCACTCTACTTGGAGGAAACCTAGTTGCTTGGAGAATCAAGAAATAAACCGTGTGTGTCAGGTCTAGTGCTGAAGTAGAATATAGGGCAATGGCAGATGGTCTTACTTAGTTACTGTGGTTAAGGCTTCTTCTTGGTGATCTAGGAATTCAGGTGCTATGAAGCTCTATTATGACAATAAAGCAGCATCAACATTGCTAACAATCCAGTGCAACATGATTGGACCACATTGAGATTGACCAGCATTTTATTAGGGAAAGATTGGACTCTGGGGAGTTGAGTACCATATATGAAGTCTCAAGATCAAGCTGCAGATCTTTTCACCAAAGCTTTGACAGAGGCTCAGTTTGTTTCGGGTTTAAGCAGGCTAGGCATGTGTGACATCTATGCTCAGCTTGAGAGGGTGTGTGGAGAAATGAACAGTTAAATTTCTAATTTTCTATTCTTAATGGATTGATGTGTAATTGTCCCTTTTCCTTCTGGTCGCCCTCTTTATGAAGGTATTTCTATGCTTCTGTATTGTGGGAATTAACCAATTTATATAGAGAAAAAGGGTGGCTCCCTGCAGGATAGAGCCGACCCTCTCTTTCTCCCTCTCGGCCTCTCTCTCTCTTTCCCTTTCTCACATCACTCACAAGGGGCTTGGGAGCTTAATGGGCTCAATTTACTCAAGTCCAATACACTATTAGGCTTGTGAATTTGTGGTGTTATATAATGAGAAGGTAGAATATACATGGTCCAGACAGGGCCATGTAAACACTACTAGTTTAAACATGATCGTGAATATGCACGGCCCATTATGAGACCATCTAGTGAACTACACGGCCAATCAAGGGCCGTGGAAGGAGAGCGCACCGTTAGAGCTTCAACGGTCAAACGTGAGACCGTCCAGAAGTTACATGGTCCATTGATTGACCGTGTTATCTCTGGCAGTTTGAAAAAACTAAACTCTTCCTTCTCCTCCCTCCCCACCGTAACCGATGGTGAGAGGAACACAAACATCCCCACTCCACTCTCTCCATCTCCCCCACTCTCATTCTCCCATTCTCTTCCACCCTCTCCTAGTCCAATCATGCGATCCAAGCATCAGGCTTTGCAACGGAGGATGGCTTGTGAAGGTCACCCGCACCACCGCCAACGTCCACCATGGAGGCGACACCGTCGAACCCGCCAGTGCCAGAGATGCCCACAGAGGAGACCCCACAACCCGCGACTGAAGGTGAAATGGCCGTGGTGGCCAGCGAAGCCGCGGAGGAGGAATAAGCATCACCAGAGGAGGCATGGAGAGGCCGGCCAAGAGGGCCTTGTCATCCAAGGTAGGTCCACTAAACTCCCCCATCGCCCTTTTAATCCTTTGCATTTAGCTTAGAGGGGTAGAAGAGGGGGGTACAACCCCTTTATGGCTGGTTGGTAGGCCCCATGGGCCCTCACCGCTGGCGGGATGGGGCTTGAACGCCGTTCACTACAGTGAGTAAAGGACGGTCTTATAGAGACCGCTTAGGAGAACTACGCGGTTCGGCTCAAGGGTGGCCATTTTGGGGTAGCTGAACTGACGAGAATAAGGGATTTAGCATGGTCTGGGGAAGACCATGAATACGTAGGACGAGCCATCTTGGTCCGTTCAGAATTTGAACTGTTGAGAGCAGAATGGTCTACATCAAACTGTCCATAGGCACACGGTTGATAAAAGACCGTGGAAGTCCAAACGACCAGGGGATCACAAAGGGAGTGGAACGGTGAGGTTGGGACCGTGGACCGTTGAACGGCTTGGAGAGAGCCGTTGCTGGGTAGGACAAAAGAAGAATGAACGGTCCTAGTCAGGCCGTTCTGTAGGTAGAGCAGTCCATGGGTGGCCGTGGACATCTGAAAGGGGGCTTACTAGGGCGGCTGGAAGCAAACCGTGAAAGTTTTAAATGGCCTACATGTGACTGTTCATTTTAATGAACTGCATTTTTCTTTCTTTTTTTCTTTCACTTATTTATTCAATGAAATGCATGATCCTATTGTGAAATGTATGACTAATGCAATTGTCTTAAATGTATGCAGAGAAAGCGTAGGACTCGGATCTCCTAGCTACAGGTCCGAGCAATGTACCTCGCACTGTAAGACTTTCAACGGGAGAGGCTCGCGACCATGGGCTTTTCTGAGTTCCTGAGTGTGGAGGTCACCCGGTCGGACACACCACTCCTCTACGCTCTGCACGACCGCTGGGATACGGTGAGCCGGACGTTCCTCTTCCCGTGGGGCCACATGGCCCCAATGCTTGAGGACATTACGCGCATCACCGGATTGCATGTGCATGGGACTCTGATTAGCGGGAGGACGTACCTCGACTACCAGGAGCTGGCCCAGGAGTTGTTGGGACTAGAGCTGCTACGACCGGAGCGGCAGTCTACTACCTTGACGAGAGCGAGGCTGCAGGACAGCCTCAGACTGAGGAGAGCGGGGATAGCGACTGGGGAGCTGCCAAAGCAGCACCTGCAGAGGTTGGTGGAGCGAGCGCAACCCCGAGTGGCAGCTGCAGTAGGGCTTGATGTGGACATAGTGCTGCGACGGTTCCTGATGCTCTTCTTCGAGCGACTTCTGTTCGCGACGAGGGTCAACGTCATCAGCTATCGGTTCCTCCCACTTCTCGAGGACCTAGACCATGTCGGGGATTACGCCTGGGAGCGGCGGTCCTCGCGTACCTATTCGACACCCTCAGCTCCACCAGCCAATAGACGATGCTCAGTGGATTCTCTCCCCTTCTCCAGGTACGACTTGACTCTTAAATATGATTATGCAATTTGCTATATGATTCCTATAAATGCTGTATGCTGACATTTGATGAAATACAATGCAGGTGTGGGCCTACATATGCCTACATGGGCTAGGGAGAGGGGAGGAGATGTACCCAGACCGGCTGCCCATCGTGAGGTGGTGGATGGCCCCACGGAAACTGGGTCCCTGTGGCGACAGGTCTGGGAGATTCAAGATGACTTGGACACACTACCCTTCACCTCGGTAAGACTCTAAACTCAAACTTTTCATTAAGCGCAACTTAATATGCTTATGATGCTAATGTGACTTCCTATTTAACAGGTCGGGTGGACGTCGTACCAGAGCGAGGGGCACGAGGGCCAGCCCTGGGTGGTGGCGGCCCTGGCCTACGCCGGACGAGACATTTGGCTCCACTGCATGAATGTGGTGGAGCCGCTCCACTTTCGCTTGGTGATGAGGACGATCGGCGTCCACCAGCCAGCGGTAGAGTTTCCAGCACCAGAGAAGCCGGAGGAGCGAGTTGGGAGACACTCCCGCAGACTGGCCACGGTGATGGACTGGATAACCTAGGTGGGAGAGCAGATCGCTGACTAGACAGCGCTTGGGCCAGTGGTGTTCACCTGGGTGGAGAGTGAGGAGGCTTACTACACCGCCTACGCCCGGCACTACAAGGACCGGGTGTTCCATGGTGCCCGTCGACCGGTACATTTTCTAACTCTAATGCTTCCTATTATGCTTTTATACAATTATGCACTGACCCTTGGACTTCCTATATGTAGATTGACCCCTCATGGGAGGATCGTGAAGTTGCAGGGACTCCTTCACTCCACTATCCAAGTGCGAGATGAGCTCCAAAAGGCCCTAACCCTACTAGTAAGTTTCGCTGACCTTAAAACTTAATTGTGCACATGCTTATAATTATGCTTATGGAATGACTAACCCTAGACTTCTAAAATGCAGTGAGCTGAGGGGGCCCAGTGTCAAGGGACTGACGCACCCTCTTCCTCTTCCCAGACTCCTGCGGACCGTGTCGAGCGAGACGCGGAGTTCACACAGATGGTGGCGCTGGCTGAGGCAGTCGAGGCAGCGCTCTTCGAGAGGGTAAGTACACTACGCTTTCCATGTTGTTTATGAAATGCAATTTACTAGCCATGATGCATGTATGCAGATGATCGAGCTGACCCGACTGAGGGAGGAGCTGGAGCAGAGCTGTGCGGCAGCGCGGGAGGAGGCTGCCCGCCATCGGGGGGAGATGGCATAGAGCCGTCCGACGGATGCGGTTGAGACGACTCTCCTTCACGCAGAGCTAGAGTGTCTTCGGGCTAGGGCTACGAAGATGGAGAAGGTCCGGGCCGAGGCAGAGTGCTACCGGACCGAGGGAGAGCACTACCAGACCGAGGCAGAGCAGGCCCGACTCTAGGTGGCGAAGCTGGAGGGGATAGTGGAGGGCGTGAACCTGATGAGGCAGAGGCCGGAGCGCAGTGCAGCTCTGAGCGGTAGCACACACAGGACGGACGACTCCCGCAGCTCCTACCGCGGTTACTTTACGAGTTCCTCCAGTCATCAGTGGACTGAGGACGAGGAGTGGTGCCGCCGGCATGAGCGAGAGGAGACTAGCTTTGCGATGGCTCCTCCCTCGAAGAGGCATGAGGGGTCGGGGGACAGTGACAGGCCTGAGGGAGAGGTCTGATGTAGCCAAGACATGACTTTTGTACATGATGCTATGACTATGATATGATATGTCTTTTTGTTGATTTTCTTTGTGCAATCGAATGAATGCATGAGAATGAATGCGAAATGCTCGACACCAACACACTAACGACAAGCCACGAAAGAGTGTGAGAGAGAGATAGACAAAGGACTTTGAGTGAAACGGTGCAAAGAAGGCAAAATCAAGGCACAAGGGTATACACAGTCACTCAATAGACCGCTCAATGTTGCACACGATCTTTAGACAGACCGCGGAAGTCTGCTCGGCCATGGCCCAAAAAAAAAAATCACTAATGCCTGGTGATCATCATGGAGTCAAGCCATTCCACCCATCTTTTATGTGAGGATAGGGTCCATTAAAGTTTGGTAGGTCTCAAGTCATGGTCTACCAGAACTGTGGAGATCCCTGTCCGGTCATGTCGACCAATGCCTACTAAAATAAGGTAACATACACACATTCACGTGTTTTGCCAATAAAATTAGTAGCATTGCCTATAGTAGGCCCTCACCTCGAAGGTCTCCAGGAAAGTTGTAATCTTTATTCTCTCCCTTCTCGACCCAATGAGACAGCCGACGCCCTTAAAACGTTGAGCATAAGGGAGGTGAAGTACAACACCCTGAGGGTGAGAGTAGGATCTATCTCCTCGAGCCCAAATCAGCGCACGAGAAGAGGGCAGTGTCCCTACAGGCATATAAGAGGGATCCCAAAATATCAAATGATTATATCTCCCTCGCGCATGTCGATCTTCCTTTATCAAAAGGAGTCGAGTCAATTTTGCGTTCGTAATTGAGGAAACGCAATTGCATAGCATATAATTGTATATCTCATATTATTGGTGAAACGGGAATGACAGAACCATTCCATTGGATATAACTGTACAAGCAAATTAGTACACAAGATCATCACAAGAAGACAAAATGAAGTCCATAATGGTGACCCCGCACATTCATTTTTCCCACTTTAGAATCGACCATCCTTCTCAAGGAGGCGGAACTCCTACTTGGTCTTAAAAGATTCATAAAGGACAACAAGATAAAGATCCTGCCCATGTTGAAAAAGATAACCTCCAAAGAAATTCTCGAAAGTTTTATGCCTTCTGGAGCCATCAAGAGCATCCAGACCCAAAGGGGAATCAACTTGCAAAAGCTTGCAGAATGGACTATGAGTGCCCGAGCAGGTTAGCAGAACTGACAGATGATGCATATCTGGAGGGACTCAAGAAGGGGTTTACAATTTACTTGGCAGGGGCCCTCCTATTTCCTTATATTGACAACATCGTGGAGGAGGATCAACTGAGCGTGATTTGTGAGCTCTAGGAGGGTAAATGAGTGGGGCCCACCATTCTTGCCTATCTTTACAGTGGCCTCATGAATTCCAACATGGGCGGAGCTCCTTACGGGTGCATGCTTCTCCTCAACTCCTGGATTGATCTCCATGTCAAATTTGACTATCGTAAGGAAGCACAGACCTCCTCCAAGATCTTCCAACAAAGCCCACTTTATCATGTGGCCGACGTATTGGGCTTTGGTGGGAACGTGGTTAACCACATGCCTCGGTTGAAGACACGTGGAGACTGGCGAGCCCACCTTTCCGCCACAGCACCGGTCATGTTTACCGATGCACCGGGATGTTTACTTTTGCATGAACTTTTCACGACATCCTCTCCCAATGCGGAACTTCAACTCATCAGTGCAATTGAATTTGTTCTTTACAATTCACACTAGTGTCACACTCAAATCGGCCTTCCTCACCATTCTTTTCTTATGCCACCTGACCTTCCTTTGATTAAGGAGAGGGAACTGGCCACGGAAAGGGATGCAAAAAATGTGAAAGCTATTAAGGCATCATGGAAGGCGGGTATTACGAGGAAGGCGAAGGTGTGTGAAATGCTAAAAACAGGAGTGAACGGTAGGTCACCACCACCAGAGTGGAGTGACCTTCAAACAATTCTAATAATGGAATTAATAAAAACTAGCAAGTTATGAATAGCAACAAGAAATTCATGGCCCAATTCGTGGGTGAACATATTATACTACTCATTTTGTTTTGATCACAAGATGGCATAAGAATAACAATCTTGATGAAAATTCAAAGTTAACATTACTGTTTTATATCCCTAGTTACAGTGTGTTTTTGTGACGCAATAACCAGAGATCATGCTGGAAAACTGTGACAAATGAGTAATAAATTTATAGGAAACATGATAGAAATCCTTGCTGATAGGGCCATAATGCGGCCTCGTGGAGGCCGCCTACTTAGGGAGACCGTCATGGAAAGGACCATTTTTAATAATTTTTTTTTGAAAAGAGCCGCTAGGTGGCGGTCTATCAGGTGACTGCAACCTCAAATGGCGATCACTGGTGCGACCGCTACCTGAAACCGAAGCCGTCGAATGGTGAAACCCGATATACCTTGACTAAAACACATGGGGCGATCGACGTAATGCATGAAATTAGAGAAAACACTACCACAAGAAAGAGGACTCAAAGACGAACAAGTCAACATGCTTAATTGAATGTTAGCATGGGGAATAATGAACTTAAAGAAACATGAAATGAAAACAACAAATCCTTAGTATACCTTTGACTAAAAAGGATAATTCAATCAGCACAATGAATGAAAATTGGGCAATCTACTATCATTGGAAAGAGCATGGAAAGATGAACAACATGGTGTGAATAAATTAGCATTTAGCCTAAGAGAAACCTACTTTTGAGCGATAGAAAGAACGTCGAACCGATGGAACCCTAGATGAAAACCCTTGTTTCCTCGACACGTCTCGCTATCGATCGGGCACACCAGCAGCTGCCTCGGCCAAGTGGCGTTCTCGTGAGTGTTAGGCGTCGACTTATACGGCTGGGGTCGATTCTAGGGGTGTGATAAGGATGGGGATGGATCAAGGGGATTCCTCTGCGCGATATTCGCCTTAGATCCTGGATTTCTAAATTCAGGGATGCAACATTAACTTCATAGTCAACAATTTCAGTTTCACAGGAAATGACTTGTTGATGCAATGCATCATTTAGGCTTTTAAGTGTTTCAATTTCCTGCTTAAGCTCTTGCTCTTTGTTGGCTTCAGTTTCTTTCATGATGCATTTTTCCTTTTCAATTGTCATTAGTCTTTCTGACATGACAATTAGCTTCTTATTTTGCTCTTTCAAATTCTTGTTCAAGACCATTAGCTTCTTATTTTGCTCTTTCAAATTCTTGTTCTCTTCCATCAAAGTTTCTTCAGATTCTTCAACTTCTTTCTTCTTTTCAAGCAACAGACCATTTTCATCTTTTAAAGATACAATCAGATTTTTCTGCATCTCAGTTTCAGAATTAAGATCCTCAATGACTTCTTTTAGACAAACACATTTATCATTTTCTTCTTTTGAATGGGGGTTTTCAGGTTCAAGGAGTTTACTTCTGAGGTTATCATTTTTAGATTTCAAGATATTCATTTTAGTTTTCTCCTTGTTAGACTCCTGAAGTTTGATTCCAAGGGCTGGACTATTATATTGAAACTGGGCTATCAACCGGGGAGAGGCCTCGGTGCACAACTCCAAGGGCGGACTAAACCGGTCCCCAAAGGAAGAAAAATGAGCAGAAGGGGTCTCAGCTACCGATAGTCCACATTATCAGTTTTGGGTGACTCAGGGTCACTTACCTGGGACTACCACCAGCATTTCATAAAACGCCCTCTCCAGCCGGGGACTTTACAGTCATTTCCAGCACAACCCGAGAAAAGTCCAGCTTGCACGGTTGCCAGTCTGCCTCTGTTGCCCAAGGGGCCTGTTGTTGATATGCTTGACTTCAGCCGAGCTTTTGCTTGGCTATTTTATGAAGAGGACTGTTCCCAAAAGAATCAAGAGGTACGGCTTGTGAAATGGAAGCCAAACAAGCTAGCTGACCATCCACGGGAAAGGGTGAGCTCGCCTATTATTTTTTCTTGGTCGCCTGCCCGTTTAAAGTCTCTCCTTCAACAGTTAAGTTTTATCCCATGCTCACCGCCTCTTCTGGTTGATCTGTTATTGTTTCAGTCTCCCCTTCGACATGAGGGGCCAATTGAATTTCTGATTCTAAATTGTCCATGCGGATGTTGCCCGCCAATTGATTTGACGTCTGGATGGTTGCCCGATTCACCTGTCGATCTATCCAATATGTGGTTCTGGTCTTCTGACCCCTTCTTTGGTGTAATCTTTCCATCTCTCTGCCCCCGGGCACTTCCTCCTCCCTCTTCTTCGTCTTGCTGTGTGATTTTCACTGATCTCCAAAAAAAATGTCAATTTTAAAATGGACATTTCAGTGGAAGAGTACGCTATCTTCTGTCTAACTGCCTCCCAGGGGCACAAGGCCCCTGTTGGCTCCCTTCCAGTAGGTTTGCTCTCTCCTAAGTTAGACGTAGGGTCTGTCGAGTCTAGGGAAGTAGAGTCTAGGTCTAGAGAAGTAGGGCCTTGTTCTAGGTCGTCCAACCCATCCCTGCCTGAGCCGCGCCCACTGGAACGTCATTCCAAATCCATTCCTGATAGGTTCTTGCAGGATCTAGCTTAGCGATGCCATGCTCTTTTGAAATACCCAGAGTTCATAGCTACGACAATCGTGATTGAAGACGATGAGGAACAAGACGGGGTGTGGAGCGATGATGGATTAGGAGTCTATGAAGTCATGGATGAAAAGGACCCAGTCGATTATGAGGATAGCGACGTAGACGACACTATCGACCTATATGCTCAAGGCTTGAAGAGATTCGACGAGCCATCTTCAGCTGTGGATGAACCTATGAAGGAAATAAATTTGGAAACTGAAGAAGACCCCAGACCCATTATTATTGTCGCTAATCTCTCTCGAGAAGTCAAAGCAGATTTAATCAAGGTTTTAAGGGAGTATAGTCCTTCTTTCGCCTGGTCTTACGAGGAAATGTCGGGTCTTGACCCCTCCTTGGTGGAACACCGATTAGTGCTTAAACCAGGGGCAACACCTGTTAAACAAAAACTAAGGAGATTTCACCCCCACATGGCCTTGAGAATGAAGGAAGAATTTGACAAATTACATAAGTCCAAGTTCATCAGAGTTGTATTATATCCCCAGTGGGTGGATTTGGTGGTAATCCGAGTGAGAGAGAGGGACTTATTCTATTTCCAGGTGAAAAATACATGTCGGGGTTGAGAGCGCGATTCGATCGATTCTTGTAGCCATTTTAGTTTAATTTGTGTTCTTATGATGGAATGATCAAAGTGGGTTGATTCCCCATGTTTTCCTGTGTATCCCAATCGCCATGGGGAGAGTTGGGTATGGATTAAGCCCTCCAAAATGAGGTTATGGTTTGAGAACCTCCGTAGGAGGTGGCCACATTGATGGCCATTGGAGGTTGGAGGTGGCCAAGGTGATTGTCGTCATGCCCATCTGGGCGGCCAGCTCAATTGCCGCCTAGATGGCTGGGCGGCCACACCACCAGAGGGAAATAAGGTAGCCCAGTCTAGGTAGGTAGGAGGTTGGTTGCCCAGGCTTCTAGGTGGTTGGGTGGTTGGCCACCTAGACTACTGGGCGGCCAGCCATCTGGTCACCCAGGTTGCTGGGCGGCCAAGGTGGTGGCTACCCAGGCCCCACAGTAGATGACCACCAGAGTGGCCACCTAGGGTGTAGTGTCCAGAAACCCAATTTTTTATGATTTTACATGAAGGGTTATTCCTGCTCATGTCATGTGAGTCAGTTGTCAATGATTTGGCTGTCTGGATTGATATTTTTGGGTTTTGACTATTCAGAGCCACTTTGTGATGTATTATGTGTGTATATTGGGTGAGTGTGACCCGGTGATACTCCGGTAGTTTTCACTTCTACAACGAGTTCTTACCTTGAGTGACTTTCCTAACTAGTCGTAGCCTGTCTGGGTATGCAGGCGTCACTAGGAGTAGTTGAGGGCAAACCTGGTTGAGACAGTTTTAAGTTAGTTTTCATAGGGCCCCTTACCTTTGCAACCTGAGATTAGGCTGGGGGGGAAACTAGCTAGAGGACCTTACTTAGAGCAAATAGTTTATCTGTGCACATTTGGTTGAGGACTTCGAACCCGCACTGATGAGTATGACCCTAGCTATTGACACCCGTTTTATGACCAATGAGTTGGGTCATTTTATTATTAATTTTTAGAATGTCCCGAGTTATTCACCGCTTGTTGGGCCATGTTGGTCAGTTTTAGGGCTTATTTTTATGAGTCACTCTCCCTGGTTGGGCCTCGCTCCTCATTTTTTCTATCAATCATAGCTTAGTGAGTTTTCGTATCTTTTTGCCACAACCTTGCCCCTAGTAGTCTATATCACGACTGTTGGACATGGTTGGTAGTCTAATTCTAGACCGTTTGGGGTGGCAAAGTCCTATTAAAATGTCTTTCTTATCTTTACTGGACGATCAACCCATGCGGTCTATCGCACAGCCGTTAAGGGCACTCTGGCGGTCCATTTCTAGACCATTTGGTATGCTGAGAGTCCTTATCGCGACTTCTTCTCCCATTGGTCTTATCTCTTGTTGGACGATCGAGCCATGCGGTCTATCGGTCAACCATTTGCCATTCCTTGCGGTCTATCGCATGACCATTAGTATAGACAGAGAGTCTTGCTCCGAATATTCTTTCTCTGCTACGCCGTGGCAGGATTAGAGTCCTTGTTTGATGATTTCTCTCCCTATAGAGATCCTCAAAAGCATTTATACCTCTGTAATCCATCATATTTATGTGTACCCCTTACTTGTTTGAATTATCAAAAACACCTATGAGTACATCTAAATAGTTACAGCTATACCCTGTCCATGATTTAAGTACAGTTTAAATGTTGTTATGATGAGTCTACCCTCAAGTTTGGTTTTATGGGAGCTTGATGAGATCACGTGGACTTGAGGGTATTTTTGGAGTTTTGCATTTATTCACGTGCTCCATAGCATCTGTTTAGGAATATTCCTTTGAAGATGACAGCACAAGAACCAGAAGTATATAAATGCTGCCATTTGGATGCATTCAGGAATATATTTGAATGCATGAAAATCAAGCGTATGCATGCAAATACAATAGATCACAGGGGTATATATGTGTGTATTTGTATAAATTCCTATCTTAAACACCATGCACACCTGGCACCTCTAAGTCTTGGACTTTTAATCTTCTTGACATTGATATGGTGGTAAATACATATGAAGCAACGTGCCTTCATCTTGAGTCTAGCTTAACATGCCTTTGTCTTGAGTCTAGCTTTGTGCACAAGAAACTGGTTACTTTGTACATTTTCTTTTTATTTGGAGACAAGTTTTCTATCTATATGAATTTGATGGCATGTGAAAATTTCCTTTTGCCGTTGATGTGTGCTTACAAGAATGCTGCCCCTTTCATTGTGTTATTTTGCCCAAGAGTTGAAATCAGATTTCTCTTGGATCATTTTGAACTAGCAACTGTAATATGTAAGGATAGATAACTACTTTTAGGATGCCCAGTTCCTAATTTTTTTGGAAGGTGGCCAAAAGGCTACAATTCATTAATACCCAAAACAGGAGAGGTACAAAGGAAAAAAAAAGGAAAGAAAATGTAGAAAATCATCCACCAAGATGATAGAGCATATTCCCAAAGCCCAAAAGCAGCCCAGACGCACCAAACAACCCAGCTCTATTACAGAATAAAATTTTGCCAATTGTACAATTTACTTAAGAGAGGGGACTCCTTCAAATGTTTCCTGAAAGTGCCAATATCTGACAAAGAAGATGCATCTCTTAATTGACTCTAGCAGATGTCTGAACTCCCCTCTCAAAATATTGTTATTCTTTTCCTTCCAAATGATCCATAATACTGCAGATAGGATCAAAGCAAGTGTCCTTTTCCTGGTTCACTGGATTATGCTCCTCCCATCTAGCAACCAAATTAGTTGTATCTGAAAATGCCATCCATGTCCCACCTACAACACTGAACAGCATTTTTCATACTGTGTTGATAATGCCACATTTAAGGAAAATCATCATCATCCTCATTAGAGCCTTATCCCAATTATTTGGAGTCGGCTACATGAATTCTGTTCCGTCAAAGGTTTCTATCAAGTGCTATATTCATATTTAAACCCAGGAAATTAATGTCCTTCCTAATAACATCGCACCATCTCATTTTAAGTCTTCCTCGAGCTCTTTTACTAGCATCCACTAAGATTCAGCCACATCTTTTAACTGGTGCTAAGTTAGGGCGACGAAACACATGTCCAAACCACCTGAGTCTATCTTCTCTCATTTTACTATCAATTAGGGCTATCCTTAAGTCATTACGGATGCGCGACCAGCAGAGGGGAAATGAGGAGGGGAGAAACGACCTGGAGGGGAGGTGGGGGAGTTCCCGGAGGGAGCTCCCAAACTCCCCCCACCCTACTTTCAACTAGTGCTGACACCGGTGTGATTAAAGATTTGAAGGCAAATAATGGGTATGTGTTTCTTTGAATTTTAAATTATTAAACAATTCTGAAGTTGCTTGGATCTCGCACCGCCCCTAGGACTGTTGGATGGCTTGGAGAATGATGGTGAGGGGGGAAGAGAAATGATCACACATGCCTCGGCCAAAGGGACTTGACAACAAAAGAAGGGGATGCACGTGTGCTACAACCCTTTGGCTTTCGTTTTTAATTGCATTGCCTATGTGGACCAGGGTGCAAAGCATGAGAAGGGAAGGAGAGTGGCTCTCCTACAGAGCCTGAGAAAGGGGAGGTTGGAGCCACTGTCAACTGGCCGTTGAACTTCAAATTTACATTGTTTGACACGGGCGAACCATCAAGGTTGGCGAGCCAGAGACGTGATCACTCTTGATGAAGGCCACAAGGCAACGGAAGCGACGGCTCAAGGTAGCCCTGGGTGACAGATTGTGGAGGCCAGCGGGTGCTGTAGGGAGACAACGCGTTAGGGGTCCGTTGGCGGAAGCTTGCACGATTAGCTAGTGGGTCTCCCAAGAGAAAAGACATTAAGGTCCATACTTGGTCGTACGGAAGCTTGGGTGGCAGATGATGAGACAGCCCGGGGGCGACTGGGGTGGCGGCTGGGGCATTAGTTGTTTGGGACACCATGCTTCATCTAGAGGTCCAGGGATGGAGATTTTTCACTACGATGAGTGACAGAGAACTCCGGGAGGCCATCGGCCGCGGTTGGGACTGTTCCCTCGATGCGTGGGTCTCCTTGGAGGAGAGATCCTATCGGAAGCGCTGGCCATGTGTCAGGGTGCACCTAAGGGGGGAGATGGAGCCGTCATCGTCGACTGGCCATGTTGGTGCTTAATTGCCTGGCAGTTGGAGGCAACAGTGCTTTGCTTTCAGTGGCGTGGAGCAACGGTGGCGAGCGCGAGCCGGGAACCTAGTGCGTCCAGGATGTGCCATGTAAGAATTTCTGACCAAGCTCTTGAGAGGACCTCGTCAGACTTCTTCAATGGGCCTTCTTAAGGGGCCCTGCCTTTAAGAGGATCTCGCTAAATTTTTTCCTTCAAGGAAAGTTCTCACCGGGGTGGAGGTGCTTCCGAAGAACCCTCTGACACTCAAATAAGTGGGCATTTTGGTGGAAGGAGAGGAGGGGCTATCAAAAGTGGACGGTGTCCATGACCTGTCAGAGTAGTCTGATAGAGGTGAAGGAGAGGAGGAGTTTCGTCGGAGTGGCTTTGCTCTTGGCTGGCCTCATGATGAGAGGTTTTTGCCTACAAGCTGTGTAATGTCCCAGATCCTTATTGGGTCTTATTGGATTCCTTTTAAGTATTTCAGATCTTTTTTGGAGAATTTCGGATCGCTTTTGTGGCTCCCGAGTTGAGTTTTACGATCCGTGTGGGTTTTTCTCTCGTACAAGTTACGGAACCCTGCGGTGAGTTTATTTCTCAGTTCATCGACTCGTGGACGTGACAGCTGCCCTATCC
Organism: Amorphophallus titanum; assembly: GCA_024336825.1. Lineage (NCBI taxonomy): Eukaryota > Viridiplantae > Streptophyta > Magnoliopsida > Alismatales > Araceae > Amorphophallus > Amorphophallus titanum. Next base: position 40,835 of record JANBPO010003204.1, read on the forward strand.
AAACCCCCCATTTGGGTGTTGGATCCGGTCAAAACCCCCTTATGGAGGGAATGGGGCGGCCGGCATCCATATATATATATATATAATTAGTTTTTATGTCAATTTTTTGGCTTCAACAGTGCGGTCCGTTGACATGTCTTCCAAGTGCGGAACCAGATTGGCACTGCAGCACTAGGTTAGCATTGTCGGGGACCAGTCAGGTTCTAGCCAGTTTCTGGGTCAGCACTAGAAAATTAATCATTAGAGGTTGTTGTAATTTAAGGGCAAATATGCAACAGTATAAAATGCCATCCCCTTGAGTTTGAAACACTAGACATTTGAGATTTTGAGAAACGATGGGAGGTCAGCGACATAATGCTCACCACCGTCACGTACCCATCTGTCACTGCAACGGCCATATTGTGTTCCCTGCCTGCTGCTGCTTCACCATCTGCAACTGCTGCATGGGCTGTGTGCTATCACTTTAGGTACCCTGTTGTTCTCATTGTCCCCTTCTTTTCTGCTGCCACTGGCCTCCTTGCTCCCAACTACTCACGTTGTCCTCCTTGTCACCCCCTCCCTCCCCTTTTCCTCCTTTCTCCAGTCCTCCACCCACCCAGCCAGAACCAGCTGGCTTTGGGTCGCACCTGAACCAGAAATGGAACTGGAAGGAGCAACCCGGTTCAAACAGAATGGAATCATGCATTTCTCTCAAATTTTTTAAATGCATTACCTGAATTGGGCGGTTACTGGATAATTGTTTTGGTAAGAGAATGATGGCGTTAAGTCACGTTCTTGTCACGTCAGCATTATCGCCAATGATCTTGTAAATGCATCTGAACTGTTGTTCATGGACCTATAGTTTTACAATGTGTCACTGTCATCCTGGTTTAATGTTCTGGGTTTTGCTTTTTCACGCTTTTTATATATGCCGTGTGTGCTACTCCAAAGTTAGTACAAAATTTCATAATTGTTGAACCTAGCACTTGTTTAACCCTTCAATTTTTATTGGCTGTGAAAACTCTTGCCAAATTCTCACCAGAAGCATCATATGTGCTTACTTTTCTGCAATGTTACTCATCCCCTGTAGCTTTTGCTATCCTTGTCCCAGTTCTCCATATTTCATTATTTTTTATATTGCTTGTTTGCATCACATAAAGCACAAAATCATTTCTCAGTTGCTTCACTCATCTCTTCTAGTAATGCTTTCCTAGTTCTCATCCTTTTATATTTCTTCTTATCCTCCTGCCTTTTGGTGATATTGCTTGTTGGTATTACATAACACGTTAGTATCCATACTCATTTTATTGGAATTTGCTCTTTCCTTTCCTGTTGCTTTGTGCTCCAGCTGCAGTTTAAATTCCTTCTCATCTGAATGGATGTCATTCTACTTCAGAACTTGTTTATCTAGTTTGTGTTTTGACTTTCCTTATGATGCCTTAGAATGTGAAATGAATTAAGTGCAGGCCAAAACACCATGGCAATTTGTGGTGGAAGAATACAAAAAAGGCAGCTTACGAGGTTTTGGTGCATACATGTTGTGAAACCCGACCAATTGTAATATTGGATTAAACTACTCTTTGGAATGGATTATGAAAAGTGACGGTTTCACTG
>JANBPO010003210.1:0-20800 GCA_024336825.1 Amorphophallus titanum
CGGACTGCAGCGTCTGCTTAGCGGCGCTGGGGTCATACGGCAGGGTCTTGTCCATGGTGTCTTCGTAGCCGGCCTGACCGGGCATGAAGATCCAGTTGCCATCGAGGGTCGTCTCGACACCGAGCGGTGCGTTGGCTGCCTTCGAGATCAGGGTGCGGTTGATCGCCTGCGCGACCGCCTTGCGCACCTTCACGTCGTTGAGCGGCGCCGTCGTGCCGTTGAACGTCACCTGCGACCACGTGGTGCCACCGGAGCGCTCAACCACGACACCGGCCTTCTTGGTCGCTGCGTCGTAGGTGTCGACATCCTGCACGTCAACTTCGTTGATCTCACCGTTGACGAAGGCCTGCGCCTGGGCGCTCTGGTCGATGACCGTGAAGGTGATCTTGCTGAGCTTCGGCTTGGTGCCCCACCAGAGCGGGTTCGGGGTTTCGGTGAAGGTGTCGGCGGAGTTGTCGATCTTCGTCATGATGAACGGGCCGATGGACGGCATCGGTGCCGTCACGAAGGCCTTGTTCCATTTCGCCGGGTCGGTTGCGATCGAGGACTCGACCGGTGAGCCGACGAGCAGGTTCTGCCAGTCCGCGTAGACGTCCTTGAAGGTGAACGTGAACTCGGTCGGGCTCACCACGTCGGTGCTCGCGATCTGGTCGTAGCCCTGTGTGCTGACGACGTCGAACGCGGTGTTCTTACCCGAGAGCGTGTCGAAGGTGTTCTTGTAGTCCGTCGCGGTGATGGGGCTGCCATCCTGCCAGACCGCCTTCGGGTTGAGCTTGACGTCAACCTTCTCGGGGTTCTTCGAAACCAGGGTGATCGAGGTCGCGTAGTTGGGGTCCACTTCGACCCCACCCGTGGACGTCGCCTTGTACGGCGCGCCGGACATCGGTGCTTCGATCTCGATGACGTCGGTCTCGTTGCCCTCCGCGGTGTCGGTGTTCCAGTTACCGCCATCGGTACCGGACTGGCCGACAGCCAGGTTGAGGGTTCCGCCGTCCTGCAAGTCGCTGGCAGGAACGGCCTTCCAGCCGACCAGGGGCAGCGACTTGACGGGTGCGGCGGCCGGTTTCACCGGCGCACATCCGGCGAGCAAAAGCCCCCCGAGGCTGAGAACCGCGACTACCGCTATTGCTGTGGGTTTGCGCTTCATGTGCTTCCTTCTTTTCTTTTTGTCGATCCGGCGCCTTTCACGGCGCCGGAGGCTTCTCTAGACCGTGACGACCAGTTGGTTGCGGTCGACGTGGTGGCACGCGACCTCGACGCCGCCGTGCGAGTGCAGGGCCGGGTCCTGCTGTTCACACCTGGCCATTGCCGCGGCGTCCCGGCTCGGGTCGAAGGTCTTGTACAGCGGGCACCTCGTGCGGAACCGGCAGCCGTCGAAATGCTCGCTAGGGCTCGGCAGGTCGCCGTCGAGCAGCACACGGCTGCGCGAACGCTCTGCCTGTGGATCCGGAATTGGCGCAGCAGACATGAGTGCCTGGGTGTACGGATGCCGCGGGTTGTCGAACACCTCGGAGATCGATCCGGCCTCGACGATGCGCCCCAGATACATCACAGCGACGTCATCCGCGATCTGCCGAACGACGGCGAGGTCATGCGCAACGGAGTTTCAATGGAGCATTTAATGTTTGAATTAAGAATCATTCCCTCAAGATAGGTATCCTATGGGAATAAGATCCAAACTTTAGGTTGACTAGGTTTAACACCCTCACACATATGCAAGATGCAAGCCTAAAGGGACGGAAAGGTACAATCGGCTCGGCATCCGTGTGAGAATTCATGGCTCACAGAGACTTACAGAGGTCCCAGATAAGATCACCTATTCGACCCCAATGAATATGGAGGTGAGAGGATCACTTACCAAGGGGGGAATGCAACTATAATATGCAATTCATGATCTTATGTGCACCGGGGTGCATGCAATTTCTAGCCTAGAAACTAACAATCAATGTGTAACTAATGATATGAATATAGCATGAGTAGTACTCAGGGAGGAGGAAAATAGCACCCAGAAATCAATATAAGATAGTAGAAAATGAACACCAACAGTAAACCTCAGGATGCGTACGTGAGATAGAATGGCAGTCACAGAAAGACCGTAATATGAATAGAAACGGCCACCAGATGACCGCAATATGATGGCGATGGTCTAGAGAAGACCTCTATCAACTAGGGGACTGAAAAAAGTAGAGATGAAAAGGAAAATCAGAGAAAACCACAGAAGGCACAAAGGGGAACAAAAAGAAGCAGGTTAAACAATACTCAACACAATTGGCACTAGATGTCCCACCATGATCGCCAAAAAACTAGTGTATAGATAGATGAATGTGCCACTCTCAAGATAAATGATGGAAATAAAATCTAGAGCATATGGATATAATCACCTCAGATATGAATACCAAAGCAATAAGAAAAACTAAACTAACACACGCCGTAGGCGTGGAGCAAAGAGGGAAACAAAACACACGCCCTGGGCATGGAGCAATGAAAAGAAAAGATGATAAATAAATGATAAGAGGTGATGAATGCCCAAAAGCCAAGATCGTAATCACCACCAAAGTAAATAATGCAGATAGGACCACACTACGTACCTTGGAAAGATGCCAAGTGAAGACACACTCAGGAGCGAGAGAGAAAACCCAGGTGCAGAAATAAAGATGATCCTGGAAGGGCCGCTAAACGTATAAAACGGTCTCAGGGTGGCCGCTACTGTGCAGAGAGAGAGAACCCGACGCGTGGACTGAAACGGTCTCCAAAAATGCCGCCAAATGTAGAAAACAGTCCACATATGACCGCAACTTGCACCTAGATAGTAAGTGTGAGAACTTGATCCTCCCTCCCTTCTGGCTGGCCAGAGGGGAAGGGCCTCGTATGGTGAGTGCTATAAACCTACAGAAGAGTATAGAACACGAAAATAACAACCCAATCAGCCCTAGGCAAGTGCAATATCCACAAAACCAGTATGGTTAATATGTAGAAAAGGAAGGGCCTATACTTGGGGTTAGTGATTTTTTAACCCTTGTGGGGCGTGGAAATAGTAGGAGGGTGTATGTGAAGGTATGATGAATGCAAAAGAACGTGGAAGAAGAAGAAGAATTGATGCTATGATACAACAAAGATGAAGAAAAACTAGATGAAGGAAAGACACAACTAAAATAAAAACCGGCTACTCCCTGGACTAGATGACTAAAGGACGCAGGAAAAACCCACAAAGGGGAGGTGATTCTCCCATGAAACCCTACCGTAATTAGGGTTTAGAGGAAGTGGTGGCGGCTCTATTATGGGATAGGATTAGAGTTTTTGGGGTAAGTTTCTATGCTAACTTGATTAGGGTTTCAAGAGACCAATCCTCTACATAATCAACCCCAAAGCCCCTTGCCAGACCTTAGTTCGTGTGGGGAGAATTTCTGGTCGTGGGCAAGCATGGGCTTGGAGGAGGAGAGTGAGGGATTTCGGGGCGATTGAGCATTCCTTGCATTTTCATCTTCTTCCTTTAAGTTTGAAGTAAATGTTGGTTTTTTCTTAGGCCTAACCCAGACAAAGAGTCTAAATAGATTAAATCATATGTCTAGATGATCATGAGTGCATTTTGCCCAATTTTATAGGCACATATGCATGTATTTCATGATTTAAGCAAGATATGTCTTGTTACCATCGAAGTGTTGTTTCTAGTTCTGAACATGGGCCTAATAGTGACCGTGTTCCTGAACGTGGATCCCCAATAGACCACGTTTATTATGGATTTTATTTTTAGTCGTTAATAATTTTGTAAAGATCATGATGCCACGATTGACCAGATTAATAAGGTCGCAGCCCCTGTAGTGATCACATTCTGACTGAGGGTTCTAGAAACCCTAGTTCATTTTCTACAAATAATTTTGGTTAAATGGTGTCAAAAAGCATGTTTTGAGGGTCGTTTGAACCCACTATATAATTTGGTATATAATGAAAAAAGTTTAATTCTTCAAGTTCCTCCTATAATTCATGGTCTCCCTTTATCTCATGAACCACCCTCACTCCCATGCTATTCAGCATGATTAAAAGAGTAGCTTTAATTATAGTAACTTGTTGAATGTATCTCTTGCTTATTTATAACATCCCCATATGATTTGTAATGTTTGATCAGTGATTTAATGATTAGATGGATTTACATAGTGTTTCTGTTTGAAGGTCGTGTCACCCTGGTGACATTGATCTACCATACTACTGTTTATGTTTGCAACACTCTAATTCATGAAGTGTTGGATGCACTCTCGATGCCTATTCATCCCTTTTATCATTTTAGTCGTTCTTGGCTTATTCGATTTTATTAAGTGTGTGGGTGTGCCAGTCACGAAAGTGACAGTTTATTCAGACTTCAAGACTGGGAGGGTCTGAAACTGCAGGTGTGCTCCGTTTGACTAACCAAACGATGTGAGTATCGGGTTAGGACTAAAAATTCACCGTGTCATAAAGGTCACAACATTAATTACATCTTCCTGGAGGGGAGAAAATTTTTGATTAAATGCCAGGAGAAGAGGCCTTCGGGCCTAAAACTTATATTGATTAAAGAAAGTAATGAAAATTCTAAATTTTAGTGAAAACAACCCTCATTGAGGGGTAAACATTTTGAATAAAGTTGGTCATTAATTGACCAATTCGTGTTTGGACAAGTGTCTCAGTTTACAAGTCCTATGCCTGCCAAGATTATGGCAAACTTGATATTCGGGGGAGTAGATCCCAATAGAAACATGTTAAATGTAGCGGACTATTGGCCTAGAACAGGGTCCAGTCACGACCATAATGGGATGATCCCAAGGTTCAAATGGTAATTAAGGTGTTGTTAAAACTTCATTAAGGTAAGGGATTTAACATTAATCCTCTTGATTAGTATGATTAGCATATTTAAAATGATTTAGGGTGTGTAAATTAACATCTATAGAGATAATTAAATCCAGTGATCTTTATTTCACCATGTGTAATCATATCTTAGTCGGATTACTATGAGATTATTAGTGTTAAGGGCAGTCGTCACCTGCCCAAGCATATTTAAAACTAACAAACAAGTAATGGTCCACATACATCACCAGCATTCATGGAAGGACCCATGCTGAACAAAAAAGAGGAAAAGCAAGAATGGTAATAGATTATAAAACGATAAATAAAACTACAAAATTTGATGGTTTACATATCCAGCTGCAAAAGGATAATGCAAAAGATATCAGATAATGTATATATGTATATCATATGAAAACCAAGCAAATCTCTCTTTATCTGCTTACCCAAGCCCCACGGCATACACTTTTCTTCCATTATTTTTGTTTACTTAAAAGTGAGTGGTCCAATTGAGATCGGATGGCAGAGAGTGGGGGGTCGCATCCATGTGGATGCACCCCCCAGGGCTTATTTGATATCTTTCTATCTATCTATATCTACACATATGATAATGCAATTTGTTCTCAATTCAGGTCTAAGCATCCTGAAATTCATGATATGTCTTTTTGGATTCAATATTCATACCAACTAGTTTCATCTTTTGCACGTTTCTTTTAGTTATCCAAGGAAGAGAACTTTGAAACAACATTTTGAATAAATTCTAACATGTTTCTGATAACCCTTTGGTGAGGGTCCACATTTTGTTTGCTATTTGATAAAGCACCACTGTACCTTCAATCATAATTTACCTGTTGCTAGTTTTTTCTTTCCCTTTGATGCATGAGAATAAGTAAGGATCCTCATCAACTGTGTTAAATCATATTTTTCCATTGCTAGTTTTTCCCCCTTTCATGGATGAGAAGCAGTAACTAAGGATTCTTGTCAAATTTCTGGTGCTTTGGATATCTAACTTACCAACAGTCGCATCAGATCATAATTTCTGAAAACTTGTGCAGCCAGATGAGCCTGTTGTTGAAGATGAGGATGATGAAGATGAAGATGACGAGGATGATGATAAGGATGAGGATGATGCTGAAGGTACTGTCTAATGCACAACGGGCGATTGAGTTAGTAAAATACATCTTATACCTTGTACCTGAGCTACATGCCCATACACAATGTGCTTTGTGCTATTCTGATTCTATTGCATCATATCTAACCTGTGGCTTGTAGGCCATCATCTTGTCAACATAAGCCCACCGGAGAACCAAAACTTATGTCCATTGGAATCTGGAGCTTTCCCTGTGGCAAATGGCCAATGGCCAACTCAGATCTTATTTTCCTTTTCCCCTTTTTTTGTTTTTTTTGGGGGGGGGGGGTCGTGGAGGGTCCTTCCCATTTGTAGTCACTGATACAATTATACAGAAGAAGTTTTTTGCTGGTGTTTGATCCTCTGGTTAATGAGCTTACAGGTGACATATGCTTGATTGTATCTCCTGTGTGGCATAGACACAAAGGACCTTGCCGACAATAATGACAATCTGTTGGTACGATCACCCCCAATTGCATGTTCTTTCATTTATTTTGAGCACAAACTACACTAGCAAAGTCTAATGAGTTTATTCTCTCTATTTGTTGGTTAACTTGCAGGAACTTCATCGCCGACTCGCAGAGCTCCCCGTTCTTGGTCAGCCGAGATTGAGGATAGGAAGAACCCATATTCTCCCATTCCAAAGGCATTCACGATCATCCTATCCTTGTGAAGCTCAAGTATAAGTCTCTGGCGATCACCCCATTTTTATCTTTCTAATCCATGCACTATAGGTCGTAGAATATTCAGAGAGAGAGGCCCACGCGCTACCCTTTCTGACGCCTACAGCTGCGTCTGAGTCTGCACAATAAGGGTTGATCGCATTGGAGCATCCGCTGCTGAGGTTGACTCGCCCCCGAGTTTCCTCTCTTAGGATAGTAGAGAATGCCTGTCCCAAGCTAGGAAGAACATCTCGAGCCAATAACTGAACACGAACAGACTCAAACTCTGAATTCAAACCATAAAAGTCTTGAACCCGTTCATGTTGAACAGATTTCTAGAATCCCTCAACATCAACAGAACAAGAAGGAACACATGTTCTATAATGATCATCCTCAAACCAAAGAAGATTCAATTCAATGGCATACTCTGTCACAGATAGGTCTCCCTGATGAAGTTCCCGCAATTGGGACTGAACCTCAAAAACCTGAGCAGAATTAAATTCCTGTGAAAACATTTGGGTCACTATCTCTCACACCTCATGTGTGGTCTCCAATAACTGAACACTCCTGACAACACTTGGCGCCATGATATTAAGTAAAAATACTAGCACAACTGAGTTCTCCATCTTCCATTGTGCCACACCAGATGAATCACTAGCAGGCTTCTTCACCACACTAGTTAGATATCCTCCCAAACCTCATCCTTGCACAAGTAGATAAGTACTCCTCGCCCAAGTAAAATATGTCGTCGTCCCATCAAGCTTGACTACCAGTTGCAAGACATTAAGGGAAGCAGTCTCCCTGGTTGAACTGCCTATAGTAGTGGTGCATTGTACAATAATTATCTGTGCTAAGATAAGGCACCCAATCAAACCTTTAAGGTCTTGCATAGTAATTGGGTCAGCCATCCCTATAAGACACAACCACCCAAGGAGACCGCATCACATAACTACACCTCAAATATCAACAAACAAGCATTGCCAACAAACCGCCCATAAGCATCCACACATATTAACATTTTTGGTATGACGCAACAAAGACGTCGGCTAGGGAAGCCTCGCATAAGGGCCACGTACGGGTAGGGCACTACCATAGAACTACGTGCACATACCTGGCCGCAAATCATCCACAAGCATCCACACATATTCACATCTCGATGAGGGTGACTCACCCACCTGGGCAAAGAGGGGGCAAACCCTTGATCTTGGCTCTGATACCAAGTTGAAGAAGAATAAAGAGAAGAAGAAGAAGAAGAAGGAGAAGGAGATGAAGGAGAATACGAGATGTCCCAGAGGGGGGACTCCTGATCTCTTAATACAATGTCTTAGTCATATAAAGATTTTTAAACACCCGATATGGAATTAGGCCAACACACACACCACACACACATATTACATATGTGGACGGAATATCAGGGCATCGACGTGTCGCCTTGGCCGCATCTGCAGGCCTATCTGCAACGCATCGGCGCGAAGGACGCGCTGGCCGGACCCGGCCGCGCCGTGTTCGATTTCGTCGACATGGCCGACAACCGGCACTGGCGCCTGAATTTGGGCGAGGGGCCGGTCCCGGCTTGGATACTCTCCGAATCGCGCCGGGTGCCGGGCACGAAGGCGAAGGATTACGCCGCCTATGCGCCGCTGCTCGCGGGGCTGTCGCGCGACGGCGCCTAGGCGCCGCTGAACCGCACGCTCGCGTCGCCGACGAAGTCGTGCGGCCCCACGTGGGTCAGGCGGCTCATCGTATCCAGCCACAGCGTCCCGCCCATGGCGCGCCAGCGCTGGCAGAAGGCGTAGTCCTCGCTGAGATAGTCGCCGCTCTGCGGGTCGATCATGCAGTCGAACAAGGCGTAGAGGTTCTGGCTGGTGTTCGGATGGGCGGTGTTGTGCGCGCCGCGGTAATGGGTCTCCGGATACTGCCGGGCCATCAGCTCCAGGGTCTTGCGCTTCATCAGCAGGAAGCCCGCGCCGGCGTAGACGCCGGTGACGAAGCCGCTCTTCTCCTTACGCTCGGCGCCCTCGCACGGCAGGCCGACATAGCGCAGCTGGGCGGTCTGCAGCGGCTCGCCGGCGTTGGCGCGCTGGATCGCGGCGTTGTCGTAGTCCAGGCGCTTCAGCGGATACATGCCGGCGACCACGTCCTGGTCGAAGTCCAGCATGCGCATCACCTGCTCGACGGAAAAGCCGATGTCGGCGTCGATGAACATCAGGTGCGTCTCCTCGGGCTGGTCGAGGAAGGCGCCGAGGATGGTGTTGCGGCCCCGGGTGACCAGGGACTCGTAGGCCAGCAACTGCAGCGACACGTGCAGGCCGGGCGTGCGCTGCATCAGCAGGGCGCACATCGACTGCATGTATTTCTGCGTCACCAGCCCGCCGTAGCACGGGGTGCCGATGTAGAGCCGCCTGGCCGTCGTCATGCTTCGCCCTCCGGTGAGCGTCCAAGCCATATCGCAGGGCGGCCCGGAAACGGAACCTGCCCGCGGACGGTTACGCTCTCCTGACGGCGACGGAGGCGGAGCGGAAGCCATGAAGCTGACTCCCGAACAGGCCAGGGCCCATGCCGACGAGGTGCGCGAGACCAGCGCCACTCTGCTGAAGGGCTGTTTCCCGGTTGAGACCATCGACGCCTGGGCCAGGGCCTTCGAGCCGCTGCTGAAGGCCGGCATGGAGGCCGACAAGGACGACCCCAACCGCGGTCCCGGCCGCTTCTACGTGACCCTGCCGTTCTGTGGCCTGTGGGCCGACGCCGAGGTGATCGACAACGACGCGGTCATGGCGGTGGTGGCCGAACTGGTCGGCGCCGACGGGGTCATGTGCCAGCTGGCCAGCGACACCCCGGTGGAGGGCTCGGACTACCAGGCCCTGCACCGCGACACCCAGCTCTTGTTCCCCGAGACCGGCGAGGAGACCCCGCCCTACCAGCTGGCGGTCAACTTCCCCCTGTGCGACGTCACCGACGCCAACGGGCCGATGGAGTGGGCGCCTGGCACCCACATGATGAGAAGAGATTTATTTTCTCGTTATCGGCTCTACCGCCCTTTTGGGTTTTCGCCAGAGCTGACCCCCTTTAGTTTTTTTCAATGTGCCCTTGCGGGTTTTCACGTCGAGGGGTTTCCCAATTTTACTTGAGGTGCCCTTACGGGTTTTCACCTCAGCTAGGTTTTGTTTTGACCTTTTTGCCCCCAGTCGCCTCCTTGCGATGGGGATGACTGGGTCCGTCGGGCTATGTCTATTTTTAACCCCATCGTTGTTGTTGTTTTCTTTTCTTCCTTTTTTTTTACTTACCTGAGAGCCTAATGGCTAGGCTATTGCTGGTGCAGCTATTGTTACAAGAACAAAGGGGGGAGGCTAACCCCCAAGAGTGCCTGATAATGGTTCTGGGAGGGCTTGGCTGGACCTGTTGCTTGGCTGGGAACAGGGGACTGGGGGCACTGGCTCGTTAGGCCTCCCGCAGAAGAAGACCTATTTCGCTAGTTGTGGCTGGGGTGCACACCTTATTCTGGATGGCGTGCGAACTCATGTTCTGGTGCATAGTTGTGGACATCAAAAAAGTGATGATCATACGGCACGCACATCTCCGCATCCGAGAGCAAGTCGAAGACAGAAAGGCCGAATAAACCCCATACCTCGCTCGATCAGGATGAGAACACACCTGGTGGTCTGCTACCCGATAAGGAAGCCCCTCAAGCAGAAGATATGGCCACGGCTCCCCAACTGGCAGTATCAAAGGCTGAATCAGAAAAAAAACCTGGGAATTTAGACATGGGTCCAACACATGCCAAAAATCATTCAAAGTCCTAAACCGAGACTTGGAGGCCTTGGAATGAAAACCCCGGAGGTGGTGCAGCAAAGCTAAGGCAGTACTGGAGGCCAAGCGTTTGTCCAAGCTACTTCGGGGCCGGGGCAGCCCCATTGCTTCTAAACCAGCGCGGCCTCTCCTTAGGCTAAATCGGCGCAGCCTGCCCCTTTCCTGCTAAACTGATGCGCCCCCTGGGCTAAATCGGCGCACCCCTGGGCTAAACCGGAACACCCCCCTGGCTGTTAAACCAGTGCGCCCCCTGGCTGCTAAACCAGCGCGGCCTCTGGCTGCTAAACCGATGCGCCCTCAAGCTGCTAAACCGGCACACCCTTGGGCTAAACTGGCCCCCCCTGGCTGCTAAACCGGCGCGCCCCTGGGCTAAACTAGCACGCCCCCCTCGCTGTTAAACCAGCGTGCCCCCTGGTTGCTAAATCAGCACGCCCCCTGGCTGTTAAACCGGCGCGCCCCCTGACTGTTAAACTGGTGCGCCCCTTGGCAGCTAAACTGGCGTGCCCCCCCGCCGCGCCGATTTAACCGAAGGGCCATCCATCCATACTTTGATACTCTATTTCCTGATGAAACTCACGTGAAGCCTAGAGAGGAGAAGAACAGTGCATTCAATGCCCGTCCCATAGCCATTTAAAGACCGCGGAGCTGTGCACACCTCAAGTCGACAGCGCGACAGTTGTTGCAGCGAAGGCAGGCAGTGACGGTGGCACCAGTGGTGACATACATCCTATCCTCGGATAGGTGCCAGCGTACTATGCAAATCAACGGATGACACCGCGGCATGTCAATCGCCGAAGGCTCAATCAGCGGAAAGTCGGGTGATCCGATCAAGACACGTCGAATGCCGAAGTGGCCCGTAAGTGGTCGAAGAATTATCCCATGGGGGTGAGAACATCTAGAGTGGTTGCCCAGTCAATGAAGACGCTTCCTATAGGCATAAAGCAAGCCTGAGGGCATAATTTGTAGTGCCGACGGCAATATCAGCGGAAGACCCAGTAAGTCCACTCCACACACGCGAAACGTCGGGATGGTCTGTAAGTAACCATAAAGGCATCCAGTCGGGGAAAAAATACTTCGAAGAGTGGCTCTCTCGATGAAGATACTCCCCGTGTCCACAAAATGAAGTTGGTGGCACAAATCGTTGAACCGAATGCTAAATCAGAAGAAAATTTGGGTTACCTAATTTGGGTACACATTATACCGAAAAGGTTCGTAGGTGACCGAAAAGTGGCTCAGTCAGGGCGAAAATGCCTCGAGGGATGGCCCACTCGACGAAGAAGCCCCACGTGGCTCTAAAACAAGCCTGGCAGTACAAATCACAATGCCGAAGGTCGAATGAGGGTAAAACCTGAGAAAATTAGTACGGGTTCAGTACGTGCCGGAAATCATCGGAAACCCCGAATCAGGGCTTCAAAGTATATTCTGGGACCACTGAATCAACCCCGATGCTACTCTGGGCCATGAGCTCTCACCGGGTCAATTTCAGAAAGAAATATCAAAATTACAGAAATGCCCCTCGTTGAGTTGATGGCACACTTTATTTTAAAAGAGGAAAAAAAAGAAAAGTGAATAGGCCAAAAAGTGATGATTCGGTGGCACACTTTGGCAAAGTGAATCGGTGGCATTGCGGTGAAGTGGATGAAGGCTGAATCGGTGGGGGTGTTTACTTTGCCCGATCCGGTGGCACGAGGGCCATTGGCGGGCCGAGGAGTCGGTGGCGCCCTTGGCACGGCGGGCCACCAAGTCGGTGACGACGCCACCGGTTCCCCTACTCCCATTCATTTATAAAAAGATGAGCATTCACCCTCGATCGAGGGACGAAGGTGGGCATACGAAGAGAGCCAAAAGAAGAAGATAGACAAAGAAGGAGGGTGACGGGAACAAGAAAAGATACAGAGAGAAAAAGGAGCAGAGCGGAAAGCGGGAGTTCAAGGTGGGTCTCCACTACAGAAGCCCTAAAGGAGGCCCAGTTTCCTTTGTATTTTCTGGTCATTTCTTCTATTACTGCTTCCCCCCCATATGTTTTTCTTTAGTTCTGTATTTTCTTATTGTCCTTACTCCCCTGTCCCCCCTCTGCAATCTGAGGGGTGAATAAAAAAAGAGTTCTATTACCTCTCCTTTCATCCATATGCGTGTGTTCATGGTGGAAATGTTAATGTGAGTTCTTGTACCTTAATTTGTTCAAATTTCCTCCCTTTTGTTTACGATTTCTTTTTCTTCCCGAACGAGTGATCAGTTTTTGGCCCGATCGAGGGGAGCTCCCCAAGGGCTACATTTCCTCCAAAATCCTGGGATCGATTAGGGGTATGATGATTTTGTGATAATGGCCTACGGCCATGCCCACTAGGGCAATAGTGAAATCCCCTCCCCAGGATTCAATGATATTCTTCTATGATAAAAACATATACTAAATGGCCACCTTACCAAAAACAGACATTGAAGCAGTCCAAATTTCTTGCTTCTTTCTATTGAATCCCCTGAAAGTTGTGGTTGTTGAGCTGTGAAATTTATCCATCTTCTACAAAAACGTTGTAAAGAGTGAATTGGCATGACAATGTGTTTAATTGCATTTTCCCTGTCTTCTCTTGGAGATTAATTATTGCCATAGTTTGTTACCAAGCAGTCTGATGGCCTAACTGGTTCAGATTACAAAGAATTAAAGTTTAAATATTTGCTGTTGAGTCTACATTTAACCCTTGCTTCCTTGGTGATGGAAAAGTTCTCTTAATTGTTTTAACAGGAAATGCACAGTTTATCTTCTTAGTTGTTATGTGCGATGCGCTTTTTATACATTTCAAAATTTAGACAATCAACAAATAACGTGACACATTTCTAAATTTTTACTTGGCTAACATCCAAATGGAACCTCAGTTTGGTAATCTGACGAACAAAGAAGGGCATGAGATGAAGTGAAGAACAATGAGCTATCACGTGGCCAGCTCCTAGGAGAGATCCCAACACTCACATAAACAAGAAAAAGGGGGGAAGCAACACGAACAGCATGAGACCCACATAAAGAGCTAGGTTCAGCGAATTGTCAACAGGTAAGGGGGGGGAATTCAAGAAACTTCACCAGCACTCATTGTGGGGATTTAACACCTCCGACTGTAGAGCATACGAGAGGGTGATAGGTGTGGAAACTGGGATCTACCTCCAGATGCATGATGCTCCCATGCCAAGGAGGTTTTAAATAAATTTGCCATTTCATCAACCAAACAAACTAGTGTAGTGGCCCACATGAGATCACCAGTATTTCCTCCGCACGATCTGAAGTAAATTGCAATTTTTGAAGTAATCCCTGAACTAGCTTCATCCAATATCAAAAGCTTATTTTAGCACAAAAGACTTTTTAAGCAGAAGCATCAAAATGCAGAGGAACAATAACCATAATCAAGGGTTATAAACAAAGGTACACTTTCTTTTTTGAAAGTACCAAATTGATGCTAAAGGATATACAAATATCAACTTAATTTTTGACAAGATTTTGCTAATAATGTGGAACATACTTATGGGGATCACATTTAATGGATATGCTGAAAACAAAGTATATAGGATACAATTGTGCAAAAACATAACCGTGTGCATAGGCATTTCAAACTGAAGGTTCATCGAGCATCTAGAGTTTAAGGGAAATAAATAACAACTGCTTTACATTAGAACTTAATGTATGAGAGATGAAAGTTGATCCTGCGTCATCTAAGTAGGGAAAGTCAAAAGACAGCAACATCTGAAAGAACCAACACATTTGAGGCCATGGATCAGCCCTAGCTATTTATTAGATTTTTTTTGAAAGTGGCTACACATTTATTAGATAAAAAACAAAACCTCCAATACATGGATACTAACCACCATTTCATTTCCTGAGTACAGAAAAATGTTATCGTACTACAATGGATGCAATCTCAGGTACTTGATACAGTAAATCTCCAACATCTTCTAAACCACAAGAAAACAAAGGGGAGTGTAACATTTCCTCTTTCAAAGAATGACGTAAGCAGTCCACCCTTTCCCCACAGAAAAACTCCCTGAAAGGGCTCCCCATCCCAAGTGAAAAGCAAACCCCAGTACTCCGAATGTTTAGACTCAACAATTCAATAAATGTATTATTATTTTTTCATATTTTTTATATTTCAATCAACCGTACTTTACTACATGCATGTGTAAATGCAAATGAATGTATCCACATGTATATAGCTCGTGTGCCCTCATGTCAAGACTTGCACCATTCTGGCATCGTCTGTGTTCTGCAGATCATAGCCATAACCTCCATTGTGATAATATAGAGGCTGGCTACATGGATATAAAAAAGAGGGAAGAAAAATGCCAAATAACAATTTTATATGCAAGTCCTCATCTCCACATCAATATGGCACCAGACATCCACACATGAGGCATTGATCTGTTAAAATCAGCTGGTTAAAATGGCAATTTTTACTTAAGAGAAGAACAATTGGTCCACATCATCCATCCACCAAACAGGACAACTTGGCAATTGGCATATATACCCAGGAACCTATCAGTCAACCTGGTAACTTAGTGAAAGCTAGGATATCTAAAACAGAAGTAATGTGAATGTTCAGTGACCCTAGGAAGAGATGAAATTAAAACTTATTAAGTGCATTAGAAAGTAAGGGACTTATAAATGTTCGATAACATGTAGAAAAAACACACCTTCATCTCAAGGGATGGAAGTTTGATTTTATTCTTATGTTAACAGAGAATGTAGCACAGGGCAAGTAAGAACATGAGATATTATGTGTAGCAAATCTACAGAACGGCATCACCTGGTTCAGTTATGAGATATTTGAAAAACCCATAATTGGGAGCTCTAAGTGGACCAATTGCAAGAACTCTTATTTTTGCATAAGAAAGATGCAGACTTTTCTCATGGGTCATCATAAATTGAGCACATTCTTTCAGAGAACATGAATAGGCAAACTTACGTGACAAGAAACCACTTATGCAATAGAACTCGTGTTTGTTTAAATAGAGTTGGAGAAACGACCAAGCATATAATTAGCATACGCCAAGCAATCCTCTCATGAAATTCATTCTTCAAACCAAGGAATGGTCTGTGAACAGTTTCCATTAACATGTTTGAAATGGCATCCTTGAAAAGTAGCGGATCAAGATACCACAAGAGCAACCTACAAAAAGATTAGGAACAAATTACGAATATTGAAGAGGGTCATCTTGATGGATGGTAATCCATCCTTCAAGAGCACATATTACTGAATGACACAAACTTTTTCCTTAAATGAGATCTGTCAGATATGACATTTGTAAGGACCAAACTAAATCATCAAGTACATGCAATAAAAGATATACATAGGCTCTAGCTGTGGCATCTGTAAAATGAGATCCATGTATAACATTTGTAAGGATCAACATAGATCAACAAATTACATGCAAGAAAAGATGTTACATAGGCTCTAACCGTAGCATTAATTTGAATGAGTTCTACTTTCCACGGTCAATTTAACTACCAATCAAGAATATGCAACAGTTCGATTTGGAGGAAAGGCTGAGAAATAGATACTGTAGTCATGTACAAAAGTTGCTTGATTTAAAATATTTGAAAATATCATATGGGCTCTCGCGGTGGGCCTCATCGTGATCTACTCTGTGGCCTCCGAATACTCCGAGGGCCTCGCCGCGGTCGTCGGATCGGGCCTCGTGGCCGTACTGCTGCTCGAGGAGCGCATCGACAACGGCGTCGACTACCTGTTCATCGTCGTGCTGTTCGGCGGGGTGTGGCTGCTGGGGCGCGCCGCCCGCTCGTGGCGGATCCGCCTGTCGACCGCTGAGCGCCGACAACAGGACGCGGCACGACTCGCGGTCGCCGAGGAGCGTGTGCGGCTCGCCCGCGAACTGCATGACGTCGTGGCCCACAGCCTCGGGGTGATTGCGGTGCAAGCGGATGCGGCCGACGCTGCCCTGCACACAGACCCGTTGCGCGCGGTGGCGCCCGTGCAAGCGATCCGCGAATCGGCACGCGCCGCCCTGACCGAGGTGCGTTCCCTGCTCGGCATGCTGCGCAGCGACGACGGCGAGCATCCCGGCACAGAATCGCCGGGGATCTCGGCGATCACCTCGCTCGTCGAGCCGGTGCGCGCCGCCGGGGTGCCGGTGCACCTCGAGATGCAGTTGGGCGACGACAGCATCCCCGCATCCGTCGACCTGGCCGCGTATCGCATCGCGCAGGAATGCCTCACGAACGTGCTCAAGCACGGTGCGCGCGGCGACGCTCAGGTCGCGGTCGTGCAGACGCGTGACGAGCTGACCATCCGCGTGTCGAACGAGGCCGTCGACACGCACGCGGCGACCGATGCACCGGGGTACGGACTCGTCGGAATCCGCGAGCGCGTCGCACCCCTCGGCGGCTCCGTCACGACCACCCGCGACGGCACCCGCTTCTCGGTGCTCACGCGCATCCCGTTGACGCCACCGCGCAGGCGGCGACGATGACACGCGTCGTGATCGCCGACGACCAGGAGCTCGTGCGCACAGGCTTCCGGCTGATTCTCGACCTCGCACCCGACATGGAGGTCGTCGGCGAGGCTGCCGACGGCGAGAGCTGCGTGCGCGTCGTCACGCGCGAGCAACCGGATGTCGTGCTGATGGACGTGCAGATGCCCGGCGTCGACGGAATCGAGGCCACCGGACGCATCGTGGCGTCGGGGAGCGCGGCGCGGGTGCTCGTGCTGACCACCTTCGACCTCGACGAGTACGTCGTGCAGGCGCTTCGCGCCGGAGCGACCGGGTTCCTGCTGAAAGACGCCCCCCGCGAGCACCTGCTCGACGCGATCCGCAGGGTGGCCGACGGCGATGCGGTGCTCGCGCCCGCGGTGACCCGTCGACTCATCGAGCGGATGCTGCGCGGCGCCCCCGCAGCCGCACCGTTGCGTGCGCGAATCGATCAGCTGAGCGACCGCGAGCGCGACGTGCTCGTGCTCATCAGCCACTCGCTCACCAACGCCGAGATCGCAGCGCGACTCCACGTGAGCGAGACGACCGTGAAGACCTACGTGGCACGCATGCTGACGAAGCTCGAGGTGCGCGACAGGCTGCAGGCGATCGTGGTCGCCTACGAATCGGGGTTCATCTCCCCCGGCTCCGGCCCCTCTCCCCGGGGGGTCGCGCGGTAGCGTGGCGGCATGAGCGTGATCCTGTCTTTCGACGACCGCACCACCGGCGAGTACGATCTCTACAGCTTCATGGAGAAAGGCGACTTGTATTTTCTGGCCAGACACGATAGCACTTACCGCCTGATCTACGACGACGACCTGCATACCATTCCCGCCGTAAAAGGGAATTTCCGAAACGAGCTCAATTATTTCGCCGTATTCTGCAATGCTTCGAAATTTGGTATCGAGAGCATCCTCTACAGTGAGGAACAAGTAGTCAGCTTCTTCCGCAAGCTGGATGCCTGCATGAATCCTGGTAAAGCGGTGGCTACCTACTATCATAAAGCAAAAGCAAAACCCGGCTTCTTTGCCTATGTCGGCGGGATCGATCTTGGCACGGAGCGCAGACAGTTTACCGCCGAAGCCAGATTCAAGCTGGTCTACCCCCAGATCAATCCCAACCTGTCGATAAACATTGGCTTCCGGTATGCCAACGTGGTCAAAAAGCTCGTAGACCCTAACTACCTGGCGGCCACGGTCTACTACCAGGAGACCTGGTCGATCAAAAGCCTTCCCCTGACATTCCAATACAATATCACGCACGGTATCGTTCAGCCTTTTATTTACGCCGGGCTTTCCGCCTGTACCGTGGATATCTCTTCGTCGACATACATCGATCACTCCGGGGACCCATACTATCACAGTGTAGATATCGAATGGCTGGCCGGCGCAGGTGTCGAGATCAGGATCGCAGATTTTTTACGCGCGAGAGCCGAATGGCGATACGAATACATTGCTCAATGGCCTACCATCGGGCTGGCTGTGAGTTTCTGATCCGCCGCAGGCGCCGGATGATATTCTCCCTCACTCTTCGCAATCACCAGCGTAGCCACCCCATTGCCGATGATATTGGTGATGGCCCGCGCCTCGCTCATGAATTTATCGACGGCCAAAAGGAACGCCAATCCCTCCACCGGAATCTTTTGCAGCGACGTCAGCGTAGCCGCGAGAACGGTAAAACCGCTGCCGGTGACGCCGGCGGAAGCCCAGAGCACCGGCCACGGCGATGCGCGCCGCATCATGATCGACTTCGCCGGCGGTGACCTGGATGGCCTGGATGGGGCCCAGCCGCTGAAGGCGCTGCTGACCGCCAACGGCGGGCAGGTTCAGGACGTCACGGTGCAGAAGCTCGCCGAGACGGGCAGCTGGCGCGTCAGCTTCCTGGTGTTCCCGACGCATCAGCATGACACCGTGGACCTGCATTGCTATCTCCAGCTCTACGGTGAATCCCTCACTGAGACCTGGACCGACCAGTTGCCGATGTGAGTGACTTGACCCGCATCCCCAATGCGCGTGTCCGCCGGCACCGGCGCCTGCTGTTTTTCGGGTTGACCCTGCTCAGCAGCCTGCTGGCCAGCCTCCTGATGCTGGA
Organism: Amorphophallus titanum; assembly: GCA_024336825.1. Lineage (NCBI taxonomy): Eukaryota > Viridiplantae > Streptophyta > Magnoliopsida > Alismatales > Araceae > Amorphophallus > Amorphophallus titanum. The sequence continues at coordinate 18,970 of JANBPO010003210.1, forward strand.
CATCCTGCGGGCCAATGGCCTGACCGTGCTCGAGGGCATGAGCCTGGTGCTGTTCTTCGGGCTGTTCACCTGGATCGCGGCCAGTTTCTGGACCGCCATCGCCGGCTTCATCCTGCGACTGCGTGGTTCGGACCTGATGGTGATGCAGGCGCATGACGCCGAAGGCCTCAGCGTCCGCAACCGCGTGGCGCTGGTGATGCCGGTGTACAACGAGGACCCGGCGCGCACCAGGATTGCAGTCGTCTTCGGGCCAGTACAGGGCCCAAAGAAACAGCGCCACGGTAACGACGGCGGCGAGCGCAAACACATACGAGCGGGCTCTGCGTCGGTAATACGTGCTCGCGTCGGCCGGTTTTGTCACGGGACTCTGTGCGCTCATGTCGATGCGGAGTGCTGCGTTGGCGCACCGAGAGTAACACCGCATCGCTGCGGATGCGCCTGAATGGGAGATCCCATCGGCCGATTGGAGGTGTCCCGGGATGCGACGAGCAGCGTCAGGCCGGCGGCGGCGCGCACGTATGCAATTGCGGGTACGTGACCAGCGCCTTGTTCTCGCGCACGAACTGGGGCATGGGGCGTTACTGCACCCAGATGACCGCCCAAAATACGAGAAACAGGCCGACCAGTTCGCGGCCCGGAATCTGATTGATCCGGACGAACTGGCCGACCTGTATGAGTGGTGCCCCGATGAGCGGCAGATTGTTGCCGAGCTCGGGGTGACTACGCACCTATTTCGCGCCTATGTTCTAGCTCAGGCTGCGTGAACAGGGCAGAGAACTGGGCCATGGCGCCCGTTAGCCTGTCGCGGTTCTGGGCTGACTGGTAGCCGCGCGTCGTGGTTCGCGTGGAGTGCCCGACGATCGACATGATGATGTCTTCGGGAATTCCGGCCGCGTACAACAGGTCCACGGTGGTGTGACGAACCCCGTGGAGTCGCACGTCCTTGTCGATCCCGGAAGCCGCCAATGCCGTTCGCCAGTCACGTGACGCCTGATCCGGACTGATCGGTCGGCCGTTCTTGGTGAACATCAGCCCCCACTTATTGTCTGGCGTTTCTTCTAGGTGCCGCTCGAGGATCGATTTCAGCGGGTCAAGAAGTGGGATGATGCGCCACGACTTCGACGACTTCGGCCGCGTGAAGTAGAGGCCACCGACCACGTGTCGGTACTCGTAGTCCACCGGCACATCAGGCTTCCCGTCCTCGGTCGAGAGTGGGAGTCGCAGGAGTTGCCACGACAGGTCGAGGACGTCAGTAACCCGGTTGCGTTCGAGTCCGATCACTTCTCCGCGTCGCGCACCCGTGAGCAACGCGGTTGCCCACTGTGCGCCTTCGGGGTCGTACTTGGGGTCATTGTCGGGCTTCTTCTTCAAGGAGTGCTTGAGGAACTGCAACGCCTCGGGGAGGTCGAGAGCTTCGAGAGCCGGTCGGGCCTTCCTGGGGGCGGCGGTGAGTTCGGCGGGGTTGCGTCCGATCCGCCCTTCACGTATCGCCATCTTGAACGACACGGACATGGTTCGGTGGGCGAGGAGCGCGGTCGTAGACGACAGCCCCTTCGCGAGGATGCCGTCATGCACGCGCCGAACATGGGTGGCGGTCAGCTTGTCGAGCTTTACTTTCCCGATCGCGGGGATGATGTGGTTCTCGACGGTTCGCTTGTACCCGTCGAACGTGTTGGGGCGGACCTCTTTCACCACATGCTTGAGCCAGTACCGGAACCACTGCTCGACGGTCTGATTCTTAGTGGGCAGGTCGCCTAGACGTTGCAGCTCGGCCTTCGCCTCGGACATCGCGGCGAGAAGATCCGCCTTGTTCCTGCGGCGGATCTTCTTC